>JAVHZT010000228.1:0-82250 GCA_035079005.1 Fraxinus americana | reverse complement strand
CTTCTTTCTTCTTCTTGTTATGTGCGGTATCTCCGCCTCGTAAGCCGATTGGGATAAAGCCGTAGGAAGGGGGGACTATATGTTTTGGATGAGTTAAAAGTACCGATTCTTGCTTTCGCTACTAGTGTTGATTTATCTTCTTTTCGTTTGAGTCCTTCTTCTTCTAGTTTTTATTTATGGCATTCTCGCCTAGGTCATGTTTCGTCTTCTCGTTTGAGATATTTGGCTTCTACAGGGGCATTATGAAATTTGTAACCTTATGATATTTCAGATTGTAGTGGATGTAAACTGGCAAAATTTTCAGCTTTACCTTTTAATCCAAGTATTTCTGTTTCTTCCTCTCCATTTGATTTGATTCATTCTGATGTATGGGGGTCTTCTTCTGTTGCCACAAAAGGAGGGTCCCGGTATTATGTTTCTTTTATTGATGATCATATGAAACATCGTTCTGAATTCTTTGAGATATACACAACATTTCGTGCTCTTGTCAAAACTCAACATTCTGCTGTTATCAAATGTTTTAGGTGTGATTTGGGTGGGGAATACACTTCTAAAAAATTTTGTGAACTGCTTGCATTAGATGGAACTATTTACCAAATTTCGTGTACAGATACTCCTGAGCAAAATGGTGTTGCTGAAAGAAAACATAGGCACATTGTTGAAACTGCTCGCTCTCTCTTGTTGTCTACTTCAGTTCCTAGTGTGTATTGGGGTGAAGTCGTTTCATCTTCTTGTAAGTTTGATTAATACAATTCCATCTTCTCATATTTCAGGTTTTTCTCCTTTCGAAAAGTTGTATGGGTATGCCCCTAATTATTCTTTCTTTAGAGTTTTTGGTTGTACTTGTTTCGTTCTTCGTCCTCATGTAGAACACAGCAAGTTGTCATCTCGATCTACTATTTGTGTCTTTCTTGGTTATGGTGAAGGTCAAAAGGGGTATCGTTGTTTTGATCCAATAACTCAGAAACTTTATGTGTCTCGTCATGTTGTGTTTCTCGAGCATATACCTTTCTTTTCTATTCCATCAACTACTCATAGTTTGACTAGATTTGATCTTATTCGTATAGATCCTTTTTCTACTGATTCTGATAGTTTGTCATCTCAAGTTCCTAGCATTTCAAATACTGATCATTCTGCATGTACTGACACTTTACTCTCCGGCACACCTGAAGCTCCCTCTTCTCCTATGGTCCCTCAAGCCCCGTCTGAGACTGTGGATCCACCTCTACGTCAATCCATACGCATTTGTAAGTCTACAAAGTTACCAGATTTTGCTTATTCTTGTTATTCTTCATCTTTTACTTCATTTTTAGCTTCTATTCATTGTCTCTCTGAGCCCTCTTCCTATAAAGAGGCAATTCTTGATCCTCTTTGGCAGCAAGCTATGGATGAGGAACTTTCTGCCTTGCATAAGACTGGTACTTGGGATTTGGTTCCTCTACCTCCGGGTAAGAGTGTTGTTGGTTGTCGTTGGGTGTATAAGATCAAGACTAATTCTGATGGATCAATTGAGCGATACAAAGCTAGGTTGGATGTAAAAGGGTACTCTCAACAGTATGGTATGGATTATGAGGAGACATTTGCTCATGTTGCAAAAATGACTACTATTCGTACTCTTATTGCAGTAGCTTCGATTCGTCAGTGGCGTATTTCTCAACTTGATGTTAAAAATGCCTTCTTGAATGGAGATCTTCAAGAAGAAGTTTATATGGCTCCCCCTCCTGGTGTTCCACATGATTCTAGGTATGTTTGCAAGCTCAAGAAGGCGTTGTATGGTCTCAAACAAGCACCTCATGCATGGTTTGAGAAATTTTCTGTTGTGATCTCTTCTCTTGGATTTGCTTCTAGTAGTCATGATTCTGCTCTTTTTGTTAAGTGCACTGATGCAGGTCGTATCATTCTATCTTTATATGTTGATGACATGATTATCACTGGTGATGATGTTGATGGTATTTCAGTTTTGAAGACAGAGTTGGCTAGACAGTTTGAAATGAAGGATTTGGGTTCTCTACGATATTTCTTGGGTATTGAGGTAGCCTGCTCACCTAGAGGTTATCTTCTTTCTCAGTCGAAATATGTTGCAGATATTCTTGAACGGGCTCGACTTACTGATAATAAGACTGTTGATACTCCCATTGAGGTTAACTCAAAGTATTCTTCTTCTGATGGTTTGACTTTATCAGATCTTACTTTATACCGTACTATTGTTGGGAGCTTGGTATATCTCACTATTACTCGTCCAGATATTGCATATGATATTCATGTTGTTGGTCAGTTTGTTGCTTCTCCTACTACAGTTCATTGGGCAGCTGTTCTTCGTATTTTGCGATATTTTCGGGGTACAGTCTTTCAGAGTCTTTTACTTCCATCCACATCTTCCTTGAAGCTGCGTGCATACTCTGATGCTGATCATGGCAGTGATCCCACAAATCGTAAGTCTGTTACTGGCTTCTGTATCTTTTTGGGTGATTCTCTTATTTCTTGGAAGAGCAAGAAGCAATCTATTGTGTCTCAATCTTCAACCGAAGCAGAATATCGTGCTATGGCATCCACTACCAAAGAGATTGTTTGGTTACGTTGGTTACTTGTAGATATGAGAGTTTTTCTTTCACATCCCACTCCTATGTATTGTGATAATCAGAATTCCATTCAAATTGCTCACAACTCGATTTTTCATGAACGAACTAAGCACATTGAGATCGATTGTCACCTCACTCGTCATCATCTCAAGCATGGCACAATTACTTTGCCATTTGTTTCTTCTTCTTTGCAGCTTGCAGATTTCTTTACCAATGCGCATTCTATTTCTCGTTTTCGTTTTCTTGTTGGCAAACTCTCGATGCTTGTAGTCACTTGCATCGTGAGTTTGAGGGGAGATGTTAAGAAATATATGATTATTTTGTTAACATTATTTATTAAGGGTAGAATAGTCTTTTAAGTTTTCTTTATTTTAGACTATATATAGTCTCTTTGTATCTAGGTTTTATTCATTCAATTACATTATGCAGAATCAATAAAACCTTAGCCTCTTTTTCATCTTCTCTTTGGATTGTTTAACATATTTAACCACAAATTTCATGAATTCTACAATTTTTCAACCACATTTAATTAAGTTTTATCGAAATTTACTAAAAATCATTAATTAAAATAAGGGGAGTAATTATACTCTTTTTTCTTTACTCAAGTTTTTTCCCATTGAATTTTTTTGATTAGATCTTAATAAAACAACATATTATTCCTCTAAATTTTATGTACTTTTTCTTTGTTTGATGTCTTATCGAATTTTTGTCCAACAATGCTAAAGGTGACAATTATTTTCTAAATAGTCATTTAAGAAGGAGTGTTGTCAATAATTAATATTTGCAAATGACCATTATACTTCTACAATTAGAAATCTTACATATAAATATAGAATTTTAGTTCTTGATAAAATACGTGTTAATCTATTGACTCTATTTTCTTATATTTCCTCTATAGTTTATAACAAACATGACAAATGTTAATTATTTTTTGCATGAGTCCTTACATCTATTTAAAGATCTAGTATAATTAAATCGGTTGGGATTTGGACTCATCTGAAAACATCGGCCTACCACAATTGAAGAAAAATTGAGCCCAGCCCCTCAACGCAGTTCAGCTCGTCCGGTCGTCCCTACACCGCAGTCATCCAAGAAGCATAATCATTGCACTCTGCTCAATGTGTCCCTACGTAATATCATCAGCCCTCAAGCAACCAAACCTAAAGAACTAAGTGACGGTAATGATATTTGCATAATTGCATCCAATCACAGATAGTAATGATTACCTACTATCCCAACATCATCATGACCTATTTAAACTGACCTCGATAACCAATTAAAAGTTCTCAAATTTTGGGTAAAGGCCTGGATTTTAAGGGATGTACTGTGCCTGATGTGACTCTGGCTGCCAATTGGCTTGTTGGGGTACCCGTAAATGGAAGTATAATGTTCTACCCAAAGGATTGAACTAAATGTACTTTCAGTAGACTCTCTACAAACACTCCAAAAAAACCCTAGTTTTTATTATTCAAACTCTGTTACTTCGATCAATCAAGCAATTACGTTGATCAAAAGTGAATTAGTTATTTTTAAACATCAACAGTTTTACGTTAGAAGGAGGATCTTATAAAATACAACCCAAATTGCCATAAAAAAATTCCTTACACGCCCAACCTTAATACGACCATGAGTCATAGCCCGGCTTCCAAAAATAATTCCCGTACTAATCTGTAGGAAACTAGCATCCAAGGAATTTTGAAAGGAAAAATGATTTTTTAGAGGGCAGCCAACCTCAACACATTGCCATCAAAGAAGACCTAGAACCTTTAACCCATGTTGTACAAAGAATGGAATAGAAGTAGGCTACCACCTTTTCCATTGGCCGAAACCGATGTGGAATCCACTACAAGAGAAAGAATTGGGCAACCTCTAGTTCAAAGAAGTCACACTTTTTAGGGGAGGAATCATCCAAAAGCTAAACAGGCGAAGTAAGAAGTCCTCCCCCACCAACATAAAAAATAATTAAATTGACATAGAACGTATTCACCGGCTGGGTACACATTGTTCATTAACACCAAATATTGAACAACCTCGCCCTTGTCAAAAGGAGCAAATGGAAGGAAAGGATAATCAACTCGAAATTAGCCAACTAATAAAGCACATAACTGACCTGGATGCCAGCATAAAAGAGTCATAGAATAGTACTTTACTAATTGCCACTCTACTTTCATGAAAAGCTAAAAATGCCCCCAACCCATTGGTTGTCGTTGGGATGGAGATATATATTAGAATCTCACATTGTTTGGGAAAATATAAATGATCCACTTAATAAGGTGAGGGCAATCCTCTCCTAATAAACCGGTTTTATTAGGTGGAGTTGGACTCAATATTCCTAACATTGTATCAGAGCTAGACCAAATTATACAATGTTGGGTGCCACCCAATATCGATTTGTTTACAGTTGTTTGGTATGGTCCACGCTATGCGTGAGGGGGCGTATTAGAATCCCACATTGTTTGGAAAAATATAAATGATCCACTTAATAAGGTGAGGGCAATCCTCCTCTAATAAACCGGTTTTATTAGGTAGAGTTATGCTCACTATTCCTAACAATATACGTTATGGATGGAATTGCACAGGGTCAGCGACGCCATTATATGTATAGGATTTTCCTTAACATTTGGAGATAAAGCTCACATGAGTTCACGAGTTTACACAAGAATCTGTCAAAAAATGGAAAGACCTAGCCACTGCATTCCTAGCTCAGTTTATGGATTTCAGGACCAGGGCCACCCCCAAAGAATGCTTGGTGAGCATTAAACAAGGGCGAAGTGAATCACTTAAAAGTTGTCTCAATAGGTTTGACATACAATCCATGAAAATGGAAAAAATTTCAAATGATGCAACATTGATAGTAGTTCTATTTGACTTGAGGCCAAAAACAAGATTCTGGTGATTTTTTCACGAGGATGGACATAAAATTGATCATGAGTTTCCCACTTGAGCTGAAAAACACATGGGAGTGGAAGAGGCAACCTCGGAATAAGAAGAGGCACATGTTGAGATTAATCAGCTAGCACGGTCCAAAGATAAAATGAACGGACAAAAAATAAAGTCAGAATGAAGAAAAGAAAGGAGATATAGAGAGACCTCGATCTTACTAAAAAAGATTCCAATAATATCATCCTTTGAACACTTCTTTGAAAGGGTCTTTGTGCAAGTAGGAGACAAGGAGGTCTTTCATAGACCCCCTTCCCATAAAGAAAAGCATGATGGGGGACCAATCATCATATGTATTGTCAGCTCCAAAGGTCGGCTGGCTATACCAAGAACGAGTGTCAAGATCTAATAAAGCAAGTGAAGGCCCTTATTTGATGAGACCAAGCTGAGGCTAGGTCCTGTAAAGTTGATTTACCTAGGTCAGGAATAAGAGCGTGTTAGGTAGAGATTAAAATCAGATTAAAACTGAAAAATTAGTCATTATTGTTGACTTTTATTAGACAAGTTGGCCCAATAACAATTATATTTTCAATTTTAATTGGATTTTAAGCACGATCGAACACGCCCTAAATATGCTTCAACAATGTCAAATTGATCGATCTAAGGAAGCTCGGCTAAAGAAACATATTTCGGCGAACCTTGTAACGACCCAAATCTTGGAGTTTGAAAATTGTAAAAAAAAAAAAAAGTTTTTTTCTTTTAAAAATTCGGGTTAAATAAAAAATTTCTTAATTTTCTTTTAAGTTTGTAGTTAGCCTTACATTCTACTGGAAACAATTGATTTAAGGTAGTTAACTTTGATTTTTTAAATAAAAAAATAAAATGGAGGATTAAAATGAATGTTAGTGTACATTAGCGTAGTTAAATTCAGCAACAAGAAACCCAACGAGCAAGCTAATTCGGACCATTTATTGAATTCATAATTCTATGAAATTTTTATATTATTTTATAAACTCATCCAAGCACAACATAGTAAAATTTCAGAATTTTCTAACATAATTTAGGCACTCAAATGGACACCCAAACATGTGAAAAAAAAAACAAAATTGTTCTCTGGTACACTAAACACGGCACACAGAAAAGGGCATAACTTATCCTACCGACCTTCAATTGACTTGATTCCAAAACCAACGGATAGAGGACTCATAGAGCTTTCAAATCCCACTAGTTTTGTCAAGAATTATATCTAGCACGAGGTGACAAAATTCAGGCAGTAAGCTGGAAATTATTGTTTACAAGTCTAAAATTTAATCTTAACTTCTTTAGCAACTTTGTTTATATGCATACTTAAACCAATTAAAAATTTCAATAATTACATTAAGAACAAGAAATAGAAGTCCTAAAGAAAGATAAACTAACATCTTTTTACAATTAAACATAAGTTACATAACTAATAAGAATTAGAAACTCTTTGAATGTGACTAATTACACTAATGAATCACCTTTCTCCTTTTGAATTTTCTGCAATCCACGTAAATCTCACTTCTTTGACCATCTTTTAGCCTGAAAATTTTGTCAACTTAAATGGTGTGAGCTTTAAACTCAGTAGGAGTAATATCAATTGGTGCACCCTTTTGGTCATAAACATATATACATATATACAAAGTGATATGGAAGAATTTAACATTTCACGAAAATGAATACTGGCAAATTCATGATTCCGAAAACTTCATTGGGATCGTAGAAATCGGTTATGGTCATACATAAACCACTTTGTTCTTTAACTTCAAAAATTCTAACACACATCACAAGCATACAAATATATACATACAATGAATGAAAAGGGTAAATACTTAGCACTACCTACCTTGATTTTTCTTGAAATATAAAGAAACAAAATATGTAGAAGCCATTTTCTTTCACATCCTTGCTATTCTTTTGAGCTTAATTTGGTTTAAAAGAGAGTTTTGAGAGAATTTTTTTAGCAAATTCAGATTTGAGAAGTGTGGAAAAAAGTGACTTTCTCATTCTCGTAACCTCCATTTTTAGTGAAAAACTAAATAAGAGAGTTATATCATCATTAACCTTGTTAAATTAAGTCTTTAATTAAAAAATTTAAAGAGCTTTAAGCCCATTAAAAAACAATCCTTATAAAATATTTACATGATGAAAAATGAAGAAAAATAAATTATTTATGTGACTTATATTACCTATTTCTATGAATGTCCATTAATAACAGTTATTCTATCCAATTAACTTGATATAATTGTGCTTAATGTGAAACATGAGAAGTTTTCAACTCTAAAACGTTTTAATAAAAATATTTGCTGCGTTTTGATACCCAATAAATCGTGGGAGATGATGTTAAACCAATTTACAGTTTGGATTAAGACTTCTTAGGCATCGGTCGATGATTGAAGTGAACTATCAATACCACAAATGAACGAACTACTCTGACAACCTAAGTGGGACCATCTGAAGTAGCCAATATCATTAGTGTTGCTCCTTGTCCGACCCATTTACCCTGGACGTCTTTAAGGTTAGAAGCCCATTTATTGGTACTTATTGGGCCGCTTTGCTCTGACTTAGAAGCCCGTTTTGATTGGCTTATAAGTGGATCAATTTCTTTTGTCTTGCCCTAGTGTGAATTGATTGTTGGAGCCGTGAGTGTGAGAATTGAGAGAGAAGAGAGTTTCGTTTTGTGCTTTATTTTGCTTTGTGCTAACTTCTCCTCCTTCTTCTCGTAGCCTTAGTAGCTAGTTTGGGCTGCCAAATATCATTCACCTCACTCCTTTGTGGAACTTGAAGTAACCGATTTTGGGTGGTTGTAGATTTGGAGATTTGGTTGTTCATTGTTGGTGTTGATTTGGTAGTTTACTAAGCCCGATTTCTTGAAGATATTGAAGCTAAAATCTCACAAATGGTATCAGAGCATTAGGTAGTGATTATTTCTGGCCAAACTGTCCAAAATCAAGTAGAAAAATCTGGTGAAAAACTGCCCAGATTTAGTGTGAAAAACCGAACCTACAACTCAACTTTTCGGTGAAACTAGTGAATTTCTGGAGAATCCAGCACCACATGAGGCCTCTGCAGGTGGAGGCGGTGTTGCCTGACCAGAGCGTGAATGAGGGAATAGCGCGTGGCGATGGCGCGAGGCCCATGCACATGGACTGTGAAGGCGCGTGAGAGCACGTGGCGCTGATCCAAGCCTGGGTTCCCTCAAGTAGTTTGTTATTTTTGACTTTCTAAACGTATTGATATTTTTAGTTTAGTGTTTCAGGCTTCGTGGAGAAAATTAGACGATTTTGCCCCTGCGTTCATAATTCAATTGTTGCTGCCGCAATTGTTGGAGACTTTAGGGCGAAGAGTGGTTGCCCTAAAGTGATAAGTTTGCTTCTCTCGTAATTTACGGACTCGGATAGGTTCGTTCTGGTAAATTGGCTTATTCCGTTTAAATTTCAACATTAACGAGTCATCGTGTGGGTGACATTAGGATTGGGGTTGCTGTGAAGGGGTAACAATTGCTTGTGCTAGAATTTTAGGAATTTTTGCTCTATTTGAAGTATTGAATTTGATTGAAAGTTGTTAATTGCGTTTGTGTTATAACAGATGTTTAGTCACTATGTGAGATTGCATTGCATGGAAATTTTGAATTTTTGTTTATATATCTTCGTGTTGCATTGATTATCCTGTTAAGAACACCTTGGACTTGACCATTCAAACGTTTCCTTGATCTGAGATTTTGAGTCTCACGAAAACCCTGGGAATCTAGAATGGTGTATATTGCTACCTAAGGATTATTTTGTGTACCTATTTGTGCATTTTGGTTGTTCTGTTTTTCAAAATGTCGTCACATTTAGAAATTGGAATTTTCAACGGGAAAGAGGATTTTTCAATTTGGCAACAAAAGATGAAGGGTATTTTGGTCAAACAAAAAGTTTCAAAAGCCATTGATGGAAAATTTTCGAAAATTTTTACAGAAGCACAAAAAGAAGAATCGGATGAACTTGCATACACTTCTATCATTTTACACCTGTCTGACATTGTTTTGAGAAAAGTTGAAAAACTCGATTCTACCAAAAAACTTTGAAAAAAGTTGAAGCATTTATATTTGCTTTAGTCTACTCCGAATAAGCTGTACTTACTCGAAAGATTTTTCAATTTTAAAATGGATCCTTTAAAGAATCTTGATGACAATTTTGATGTTTTTAACAAGTTGATTCAAGACATCATTAACTGTGATGAGAAAGTGGCTGAAACCTATAAGGCCATCATTTTGCTTAATTCTATGCCTGATTCATATAGAGAGGTTAAGAATGCGATTAAGTATGGTAGGGACACCTTAACCCTCAAGATTTTTATAGATTCCCTTAGGAGTAAAGAAATTGATATTAAGACTGAAAAAGAAGATAAGCAAACTGGTGAGTTGCATATGATGAGGAGTAGAATGAAGTTTAAGCAAATGAGTTTAAGTAGATCTCAAGATAACAGTGATTCGAGTAGTGACTTGAGTGATGAAAGTGATAAGAAGAAGGGCAAGTGACTGGACAAACTTAGTGGTAGACGGTATTACAGCTGTGGTAAGTCTGGACATTTCATTAGGGATTGTCCCAAGAAGAAGGGTAAGTTTAAAGGCGAAATGAATCTGGTTTTAGGGTCGAGTGATGACTCTAATGAACCCTATTAAGTGTTACCCTAGTTACTGCATTTGCATCCGTGTGTAATCATTTTCTGCATGTATGTGATAGCTCAATTCGGTTGCATGATTATATGTTGTATTTCAATGTGTTTGATATGTACATTGGCATGAATTGGAGTGATTTTATTCCTTTGTGTAATATGTTTGCATTCATAGTGAGTTTGGGATGAGTTAGCAGTGTATGTATATGTGTGTGTGTGTGTATGTCTTTTGGTAAGGTGGAGAATGGAAGCATACGGGTACATTGGTGGTTTGTACCGTAGGATGTGGAATGTGACATTTAGATCAGGGTGGTGAGGTGATCAAACATTGGAATCCTTTATCTGTAAGAGATCCTGATCAGGTGGAGTGCGAGAGATTCACTTCTATCACTTCTGTTAGGTAGAGACCCATTATCCACTTAGGTTGGAGAAGTGATGCGATGATGGAGGATTATCCCGAGAACCTAGAATCTATAGAGATTTACCAGTTAGACATGTGTTTTGAGTTATTAGTCTAGTGAGCATGGTGGGCGATGAGGTGAGATATGTGTTCTTTAGGTTCGAGCAACACGTAATGGGATATGATAAGTGTGGTGAGATCTTCTTCGTGAGGTCATTTATGCATTTGTTGTGTATGTGTTGGCCTGTTTATTGACTTGGTGTTAATCTGTTGTTCTGTGTGAACATGTTTGAAAAGATCTGTGTTATCCTATATGATATCTTCGTCATATGCATGATCTTAGCCCTGGTGAGTACATGAAGCAGGTATGGTATGTGTTTCTGGTTCGAAACACGAAGTAAGGTCTGTGATACCAATTTTATTGGTTACCTTGATTGTGCAAGTATAAACAGTGTGTTTTGGTTGCTTGCAGATTGATTGAGAATCAAGGTGGAGATTTGTTGGGTTTTGATACCAATAAATCCCGGACGATGATATTAAATTGGTTTACAGTTTGGATTAAGACTTCATAGGCCTCAGTCGATGATTGGAGTGAAATGTCGACACCACAAATGAACGAACCACTCCGACAACCTAAGTGGGGTCATTTGAAGTAGCATAATCTCATTAGTGTTGCTTATGGCCCGGCCCATTTACCTTGAACGGCTTTAAGATTAGAGGCCCATTTATTGGTACTTATTGGGCCACTTTGCTTTGACCCAGAAGCCCATTTTGGTTGGCTTATAAGTGGGTCAGTTTCTTTTGTCTTGCCCTAATGTGAATTGATTGTTGGAGCCGTGAGTGTAATAATTGAGAGAAAATAGAGTTTCACTTTGTGCTAACTTATCATCCTTCTTCTCTTAGCCTTAGTGGCTAGTTTGGGCTGCCAAATATCATTCACCCCACTCCTTTGTGGAACTCGAAGGAACCGGTTTTGGGAGGTTGTAGCTTTGGAGATTTGGTTGTTCATTGTCGGCGTTGATTTGGTGGTTTACTGAGCCCGATTTTAGGACCCGCCAAACTCCACATTGGCATGATATTGTTCGCTTTGGGCCGAACCCTCATGAATTTGCTTTTGGATACTATCCAAAAGGCCTTATACCAATGGAGTATTGTCCTACACTTATAAACCCATCATATTTCTCATGTCTAGCCGATGTGGGACTTTTTTTACTCCCAATAATCCTCCTCTAAAACGAAGGACCACATCATTGTGGCCTCCCTTCAAATGATAATCCATCAGCCAATCATCTTGTACCGCCGTTATTGTCGTTGCTCTCGACCAAATGGGACCCGCCTCCTGGCTACCATATTTTTATGTCAAGAAGACTTTCGACACATGGCACCTCAAACGTTGATGATTTATAGCCAGACGCAAGGCTAATTAGGGGGGACCTCCACCACGCTTTCTGCTGCATTCGTCAGGCTAAGTTTTGGGCCCTGGGCTCTGATACCAATTGTTAGGACCCGCCAACTCCACATTGGTATGATATTGTTCGCTTTGGGCCTGGGCCATCAAGAATTTGCTTTTGGATACTACCCAAAAGGCCTCATACCAATGAAGTATTGTCCTACACTTATAAACCCATCATATTTCCCATGTCTAGCCGATGTGAGACTTCTTTTACTCCCAACAAAATTTTATAAAATCAAGCATGATGATTCAAACTTGGATTGCTTATGTGAATACCATGCAGATGACTATTGTGGCAACCCATTTATTCATTAAAACATTGTAATCAAATTTATTTAAACTTAATGTTTAAATTTTTTTGATTTTTAAATAACTTATGAATTGGGCTTCCGTTACCTTAAATGGGCTGAGACTCCATAGCTCGTTCTTAAATGTGCTACACCAACCAACTTAAGATATAAAATTCGAGACTTTACAAACCTGACCAGATTAGGCATTATAAAAAAGCACCATAAAAGATTTGAAGATGATAATTTATGCTTCGATGAAATAGAGGTAAGACCATCATCCTTATCTAGTTGTTTTTGTTTTGCCCTACCCATAGTCGAGACGAACATAACTAAAGTGTTGTAAGACAAGTGACGTTCCCTTAACATCCCCTATGTCAATGCACTCAAGTGGATGGGAATCTCTTTACATTTTTTTGTAATGATACTCAAATCCAATTCTTAGATTGAATGGAGCTTTGACAATGCCAAGTGAAGAATCAAGCTCACTGTGGAGGTCGAAGAAATTACTTTGGGCCAAAGTTGTCGCCAAATTCGTGATATTAGACTCCATCTCACCATACAATACCATTATGGTACACCCTCTACTCTTTGACTTAAGAGCGATATTGTCTCGATGTACCACTACTTAATTAAATCCCCAACCCCTCATAGAGTAAGAGAGATCAAAGGCAACAAGAAAGCTACAGAAAAATGTCGTATAGTGCATTACCCTGTTATACAAAAGATTTTGAAGTCTCCAACCTATATCGGAGTAAACATGGCTAACCAAGTAGAATTCGACCGCGGTTCACTAGATCCAAGAATCAAACTCAATGATAAGGGAACAGAGCCTGTGGAGGAACTGGATAAGATTTAGGTCAATTCTGACACATCTTCAAAAGAACTTCGGATCGGACATGAACTATGCCAACCATTCCAATCTAAACTTGTAGAATTCAGCAATCAGAACTTTGACGTATTTGCGTGGAGCCATAAAGATATGGAATGTATTGATCTAAAGATTTCCTTCTATAAGCTCAACATCGACCTTACGGCCTAACCTAAATAGCAAAGACGGAGACCACTCAACGATGAAAGGTACAATGCCTTATGAAAGGAAGTGGAAAATTTTCTTGTAAATGGATTCATTAAGAAGACAGTCTACCCAAAATGGATTGCCAATTTGGTGTTTGTTAAGAAAAACAATGGAGACTAACGAGCATGCATAAAACTTTATCGGCCTTAACAAGGCATGTCCTGAATATAGCTTTCCTCACCTAAGGATATATCAAATGGTTAATGCCACTGCCGAAGACGAGTTACTCAGTTTTATGGATGCCTATTATTGATATAACCAAATCCTGTGTACGAGCCACAATAAGAGCACATTCATAATGAACTGAGTCCTATATTGTTATAAGATAATGCTATTTGGTTTCAAAGATATCGAAGCTATGTATTAATGACACTTCAACTCCATGTTCGCCTAATAGCTAGCAAGACTATGGAAGTTTTTGTTGACGATATACTAGTAAAGAGCGTCGCTGTTAAGGATCCCATTCAACATATGTTAGAAATGTTCAAAATTCTTAAAAGATATAAAATGAAGCTTAATCTCCTTAAGTATGCATTTGAGGTAATCCACTAATTGCTATAAACCCTTTTTTGAAGCGCTCCTAGGAGGAAAAAAGTTTGAATGGACTCAAGAGTGTCATACGGCATTCAAGAACTAAAAATGTGGTTAGCTTAGACACCATCTAGATAAGTTTTGACTTGCTTTTTTATTTATTTTGCCCTCAACCACCTCTTAGCTTACCCTTTTCAGGAATACTTGGAGTCCTATTTCCATAGCTGCAGGATACTAAAGAACTTATGTTGTTGCATCTGAGTTGATTGAAATTCCTACTCCTACATTGTCTTCAGTTAGTCAGTATTTTCATGAGAGAATGAACTCTGCCAAGGATAGGATCATCAACTTGCGTGTGTTAAGCATATAACAAGTCTTCTTTGTACCCAAGGCGAATAAAAGATTATTACTTTACTTAGCCGTATCAGAACATGCATTAAGCGTCATACTCACCACAGAAGAGGATGGTATGTAACATCCAATGTATTACATTAGTAAAGCTCTTCATGACCTCAAATTATGTTATTCTCCAATGGGAAAGTTGGCTTACACCTTGATCATGTTTGTAAGAAGGCTGCAGCCGTATTTTCTAGAGCATCTTATAGAGGTCCTGACCAATTACCCTTTGAGGTAAGTCTTTGCAAAATCCAGACACCTCTAGGCACTTAGTTAAATGGGTTGTTGAGCTAGGACAATTTGGTATTTCATACAAGTCATGGTAGCCATAAAAGGATAGGTCTTAGCTAACTTTGTGCTTGAATTCAATTTATATCCCTCAAAAGAACTACAAAGAAACGGTCATTGTTAGTTGTTTGTTGATGGATCCTTTACTAGAGCTCGGTCATAAGCGAGAAATAGTATTGATTAGTCTAGATCGCCACTATTTTTGCGAAGTACTGACCTTCGTTTTCAAGGCCTCCAACATTGAGGTTGAAAAGAATTGAAAGCGCTCAAGATATTGGTGTATAGTGATTCACAAATCATTGTTAATGAGATTAATGAGACCTTTCAAACTAAGGTAGATAGAATGAGCAATGATCTCCGAGCTTATCCGAAGGAGTTACAAAACTTTGAGACTGTAGAGGTAAAGCGGATACCTCGATCCCAATACAGTTATGCCAATGCCTTGGCTAGACTCGGAACCAGAGAAGGAGCAAACGAGCTTGATAGTATCCCTCTGGGAAAATTCAAATGTCACACCATTGAAGAGGACATCATGGAATTTATTGTTATAGACCCCAAGCCGACCTGGATGAGATCATCCAATTTCCTCAAAATTGGAGAGTGTCCCACGGATCCAGCTAAAGATCATAAGTTGAAGTTGAGGCTATCTAGGTAGACTTTAATGAATGTTGACCTATACAAGAGAGGATATACTTCACTATTGAGGTACTTGAATGAAGAGGATGTCCTATATGCTCTACAAGAAATATATGAGGGAATTTGTGACAATTATGTTGGAGGGCAATCCTTAGCTCACAAAATTCTAAAACAGGGATATCCTACATGAAATTTTCAAAGCCTACTCCTCAGTAGCATGAGCTAAGTTTGCAAGTGTTACAATATGTAGAAATTTTTTTCAGGGAAATAGGACAGCTTTCGTGCTCTGGCCGAACTAAATACACTCGTCCTACAACACTTAGACAATTTTTTTATGTGAAAATTTTCAAATCCTACTCCCATGAGCTAAAGTTTTAAGTGCTACAACATTTAGACAAAAATTTCAATGAAATATGACAACTCTCCCGCATATATGACAACTCTCCACTCTGTCCGAACTAAGTAAGCCCGAGTTGCAATACTAGATAAATTTCCTACATGAAATTGTTAAACCTTACTCCTCAATGGCATGAGCTAAGGTTGTGAGTGTTACAATACTTAGATAAAAATTTCATGGAAATAGGACAACTCTACTGCTATGTCCGAACTAAGTATCTTTAAATCTTTGCAACACTTAGTCAAATTTTCTAATGATATTTTTAAATCCTGCTCTTCAGTAGTATGAAAAAAGGTTTTAAACCCTACAACAGTTAGAAAAATATTTCATGGAAATATGACATCTCTCTCTCTCTCTCTAAATATTTCGTGGAAATAGGACATCTCTCTCTCTCTCTCTTAAATAAGTATGTCCGTGCTGCAACACTTAATTAAATTCTTCAAGTATTTAGGACTATTTTTTCCGTTCTAGAGGAATTTATGTTTCGAATACTTCACTTATGCAAAACTCTATAAAATGAAAGAGATGTAAAGAATTATATTTATTAAAAACATTTGTTCATTAAATGATATGAAATGAAATGAGCAGAATCTATCAAGCGGCAGAAGGTAAGTCCACAGCATGTTGGTAGCTTGACTGAATTGAAAGGTCGACTTGAAATGAAGAAGGATCATCATCCCTCTACACTCTTGGAGGTTTTACCTTTATCATATCCCCAAGAAATGCTTCCTGTTTTTACAGTGCCTCATAAAGGAAGGTTAGGTCAAAGCTCGAAACTTTCCCCTCGATGAAGTTGATAACCTCATTCAAGGCCACTATATACACTTTGTGATTGCGAACATCGACCTGTGGCGAGTTCTTCCACTCTACCATAGCATTTGCTGACTTGGCAGCCTCCTCATCAGCATGTTTTTTTATCATGTTCTACCTTCCTTAACTTTTCAGCCACTTAGCTTTTTCCTCTACCTTAAGGCGATCTTCTCTTACCCTAGCCTCTTCCATTTATTTCTCTAGCTGCGCTCTAACAGCTAACTTAGCCTCTAGATAGACATTAAGTGTAGTACGTTCCTCCGTCCACTTCACTTTAGCCTCCTTACGACGAGCTTTTTCATGTTCTGTAGTTTAGTATATGAATAGTGCATTATCTCTAAACTTTTGAATGATCTCTATTTTTGCAGTCGCCGTGATAGAGCCTGAAATATATAAAATGTAGTGCATTGACATAGAACATATCTTATTTGACATGGACATAAGGTGAATAACAGATATATGAGTATAGATTGCTGTTGTAATGCACTTTTCCTTTGCGCTCATCTGATGTACATAGCCTTGCTCACAATCATTCCAATCTTCGTAAGCAGCCGTGCTTGGTTTCTCAGCGGTGGAGGAAATGAATAAGTAATTGCTCACGATGGGGAAGGAGCCCGGTTAAAATCCTTTAGGGAATTTACTTAATCATGCACAGTAGAAAATAAATTATTTTTCAATTCCCACCACGGATCTGCTTTGTGCTTAGATAGAAACCGTGTTTAGAATAATATATTTGATGAATTTTGCAAACTCCATTGCTGATTCTCAAACTCGAATGATCACGATCTGCAATCTAAGTTGTCCAATTGTCTAGCCTCCAATGGTGATCCACATAGAAAACAAGAATGATGACTAAAGTTTTCTTTTCTTGTGCTAGCAAGAATGATAATTATTCTATATAGTTTTCAAAAGCTCAAGCGGCTTGACCGCCTCTTAAACTTAACTTGATTTAATATTTGATGAATTAAATTAATCAATCTGGTTCATGAATTAATTAATCCAATTAATTAATTCGAACATATTAATAAACAACCCAATTAATTAATTATCTAACACTTGCTAGTTAATTAATAAATCTCATTCTTCTAATTCTCTTTTGTATATGATTCATTAGGTTCCCAATCACGATGTCTAACGACGTGAATTATTATTTTGATCTAATCAAAATCGATAAATGAAAACACTACTTCTAATTTATCACTAATTTACATTTGTCGTCCCAGGTCGACATCTAACAATGTGCGAAGGCAATACATGTGACAGAAAATGTCATATGGTGTAACAAAACCAAACTTATTCATTTACCGTGAAACTATAATCCTTTAGTCAATATGATTTAATCAATTATGAGATATGGATATGTGTCAATTTCAATTATCGATCATATCTTTTATATCACTGTAAAGTCAATGTAAGTCAAAAACTCATTTTCGACTTATGAGTTCACCTTGACCAATGATTTCATTATCAACTTAACTGGATAAAATGTAGATCATAATCTCTTTCTATCTTAGAGTGACGAATCCTCTATTGATCATTCACAACCTTAATATGATTTTTGACATACTTGAACGATACTGTATTAGGGACTCTTAGTAGAGCAACATCCAACATTACCAAAGTATGACTACCATCATATAAGGCACTATGATGACTTCAAATCTAGGGACCAATTCTACTACCGAACGTTAGAGATTGATCACGATACTCAGATAGATATCAATGTGGAATCTTCTAGCGGGTCTCCAATGTTTTGTTCTATAACAAAACGTCCACTTGTTCGTTTAAATGTTACCACACTTTAACTTGTGAGATCAGCTACTTACTTCACAAGTAAGAAATGTCACAAGTGATGGTCTATCTGTAATAACAATATTTGTATCTCATTATTACATACGACCATAGACGATTTAAGATTCAGGCATATGTGATTTGTAGCTCACAATCACAACTCCTTGTGATTAATAAATTACTAAGACTTGAATCTATTATTTAATTATTAGAATATTAATTTAATTCAATAATAGATATTTCCATAAATACGTATCGATTATGTATATATTAAAAGTGTTTATGTCCAAAATTGATTGGACTTAGAGCATAACACTTACAAATCCAACAAGGCTTTTGGTCTACGCCCTATAAGCTCATCCAAGTTCAGTCTAGGAATGTCTAGCAAACGAAAGCTTGAGTGGATTGGAGAATTAACTTGGGAAGTTGTTCTGGAAATGAAGGAACCATCGGGTCTGATTTTGGTGGAGAAGTCGGATGAAGCTACAGTTTGAGATGAAATCGAAGTTGGAGGGAGTGTACGTGGAGGAGCTCACTTTGGAGCTTCGAGTTAGAGAAGCATCGGGATTTGCTGAGGCTTTTCTCTTTTCTTCCCTTGCTACGTAATTCTGACATGTATTAGTAAATCCTCTCATTATAGAACTAGGACCTACAATCAAAGGAAAGTTAGTGTTGAAACAAACAGGTATCAGGAGATTTAAAGACAATATATGATATACCTAAAATTGGAAGAGCGTCTATAAGAAAAATCCTACTTGAAAGAAGTTGGAGCCATTAATCAAAGCTGAGCAAGTAGTGGCGAATCCAGGATCTATGTTCAGCTAGGGCGGACCTTGACTGTTGACCGTTGACCGTCAACAATCAACGATCGTAATCGCAGAATCATTTATTAATATTTAATTAAATAGTATTAAAAATTATTCAATATATTCGATTAGAAGCAATGGAGGTACTAGATGCACTACTAGAACTACAAAAACTAGGTATGCACTTTCGTTTCAGTTGAAAAAATTGTTCCATACTCTGCCAAATGCCCTAATTTATTTCTCAATTGAAATTGATTAAAAAATAGACTACGCATAGTTGAATTAAGGCCAAAATCTTCTCAATTGATTTTTTTCAATCGCCCTAATTTCCTAAACATAAATTCTCAAATCAAATCAAAACTAATAAATAATAAATTATAACTCATAACTCATACAAGATAAATTATTTTTCATAAATAACAAATTCACAATTCTCATTTGAATGCTAAATTGACAATTAACTCATAGAACATAAATAAAACTCATAAGTCATAAATAATAAATAAAACCAAAACCAAAGAGAGAGAGGGAAAGAGAACGACGGAGGAGTGAAGGAGAAATGTACTCACTAGTCACCAATTACGGGAAGTCCGACAGTCCGGAGTCTGTCGACAGCGCCTCATCATCGTCGTTGCCAGCAAGTGCTTGGCGTACCAGGAGGCGGAGGTGGAGGCGTCAAGCGTATAACTGGAGCTGCCTAACTTTGTGCATCAAAACTTTAGCCTTCAATATCAAATCCATTTAGTTTGGGTTATTGGGCATATATTTTTGGATTGGGCCTGGTTTTTTTAAAAAAGGCCCACATGTCCAGTGGAATGCGCCCAAGTGAAATGACAAAACTATTAAAAAAAATAGAAAAAGAAAAAGACAAAAACCTAAAAATCGCCAACTCACTATTATTATTTTTTCCTTCTTTCCACAGTTTCGACGAAGCCCAGCACGCGCAGCTGCATCCCCTCACTGGGTGCGGCTCCACCATCATAAGCAAGACCTCTAATAATGACTAAGAGCTCGGATCCCGTCAAATCTCTCCATTAGATCTAGAGTTATTTAAGCTTGATGGTAAGCTACAAAGAAGAAGAAAATCTATCATAATTCATAAAAATAAACAATCCATGGTAAATTTTAACAAAACTAAATCACTTAGGGGCCGTTCTCTTTGTGTTTCAGTTTTGTATTTTGTGTTTTAAATTCATTTTGTGTTTTGTGTTTTGAGTGTCTGTTTTGAAATTTCTGAAAATGCGTTCTTTTTATCATTTTGAAAAAATGTTTTGAGAAATATGAAAATGGAAAACGTGTTTACTTTGAAATTTTGAGAATATTTTTTTAATAATATTTTATTCAAGAAATATGATTATTCAATAAATTTTAATAGTTTAATATTAATATAATATTAAATAACATATAAAATTTAAAGTTAGTGAATCTTGAAATATTTGTTTTCAGATATAAAAAACACATTAAATTAAATTTGACAAATCCTTAATTTTGTCCTTGTACATTACTTGTGACAATAATTAACTAACATCGAATAAAAATCAATGCTTCCTTGCTTTAGTAATGAACTAAAATAACAATGATCTAACCTAATTTTTGAAAAATCATTATCTCATATATTTTGGGAGCCATGTTAAGCATGAAATACAGTGAGGCACATGAAGAGAACTTCGTCATGATTGGGTCAAGCACACTTCTAACACTATCAACATTATTTTATTCATATTTCTATTTTCTTGTCCATCTTACTCTTTTTTAATAAAAAAAGTAATTTATTGTTAATAAAAAGAATTGCATTGTCAAACACATTGAGCCTATGTTTGATCCCCATTACATCATACGCATGTGTAATTTTCGAATAAAAAGTCTGCCATGTAAATACTAAATACACCCATAACGTATGCCAAAGATAGCAGCTACACATGATGGTCTTAACCTCAAAATACATATAATTCTTAAAGTTCAATCAGTTCTAGTTACATGAATAAGCACCAATACAAATTGGAAAATAGTGAGTGTAGTATTACAGGTGACGACAATTTGGTTAACCTCGAAGACATCAGTAAATAGGAAGTCTTAATCAGGCTGTCCTTAATGGAGGTGAAACCAAGATTACACCATCTCCTCTTACAAACAGAAACAGCACTGTACACCTCGTGGTCTGCAACAATAATCCACCTTAATATCAGAAACCACGTAAACCGTATCACAAGAACTATTAACTAACGAAGGAACCAATTACTAGTTCCAAGTTATTAATTCAATCAGATATACTTCAATTTGTGTCCCAAGGAGCATGAGGGGTGGATGAAGTGGTGAATTAGGCATCTGTTTTATCTATAAATTTAAAAATACAATTTTTCTTCTACCTTAGCAGAATCACAGTTTCCATCTCTGGCTCTGTAGGGATATATTCTCTCAGTCGTCAACCCAACATGTTTGTTAATGAAATCAAATGCATTTTCCATGAACCCACCATTGCAGCCTGCATTTTCCATGAGTCCTCCAACCACAACAGAAAACGCCCAACAACTGCCTGTGAAATAAACCAAATACAGAACAACTCAAACCATACCCACCTCATTTATTCTGCTTACAAACCAAATAATTCATATTTTATAGAAACCAACAATCACGTACCATTCCATAATCAATCATAAAAGATATAAAAGATATAAATTAACATGGTGTGCTTGTTCATGTGCCTATACCACAATAGGCTCATTATCTCACTGCCATCTTCATGTTTCGTCAACTATTCCATTCTAACACCACAATAGGCTCATTATCATCAGAGGATCCTATCCCATGTGGTCAAAATAATTTTCAAAACCAGCAAACATTTTTTAAAGCGAATAATAGAATGTTAATAATAGCATAGTTAGCTTGCTAATAATAGCATAAACACAGTATAATTACTTGCAAGTATATGACAGAAAAAGTGAAAATGATAGTCCCTGGAATCAGAGCGTGATGAAGACTTGAAGCCCCCATTTACTAGAGGAGTAAAGCCTTGTACTAGAGTGTTGCTATTGGATTTTACCAATTGAGTTTCAGGTCTCCCAAATGGTCCAGGGTGAAACTGATATGCATATCCGGGGATAGGATAATTGGGCAAAGCAAGCAGTTTCAGTTCAGTTCAAGGAGGAATTAGGCCAAGGCAAAAGACTGGCTCATAATAATGTCTATAAGACACATGAATCAAGAAATAAATTTCATATGGAAACCAAAAACGTACAACTAAAACCAGTAATTATGCTCCAAAGTTCTGTTGTACCATGATAACTCGTAAAGATATCGTTTCTCAGTTGGCTTATTAATTTTTCGATTACGGCCTTAGATCCATTTGAACATCAATAAATTTCGAACATACTATTAATTCCACTTCACGCTGTCGTTTTTATGCAGCCTGTTTAGAAGTATTTTCATTCCACCTCAAACAATTCCATTCCACCTCAAATACCACAAGAAATCGAGAGCATCACAATTCCAGAAACTGTTCAACAATTCCACCTCCACGCCCACCTCCACCTCTAGCACCAGCTCCACCTCCAGCTCCACCTCCATTTCCGCACCAAACAGGGAAAAAAACAGAGGGCAAATCGGACCCCCTCCACCTCCAGCACCAGCACCAGCTCCACCTCCACGCCCACCTCCAGCTCCAGCTCCAGCACCACCTCCACCTCCAGCACCACCTCCACCTCCATTTCCGCAACAAGCACATAAAAAAACAGAGGGCAAATCGAACCCCCAACAACTCACAAATGT
The DNA here is from genome assembly GCA_035079005.1 of Fraxinus americana. Taxonomy (NCBI): domain Eukaryota; kingdom Viridiplantae; phylum Streptophyta; class Magnoliopsida; order Lamiales; family Oleaceae; genus Fraxinus; species Fraxinus americana. The sequence continues at coordinate 59,473 of JAVHZT010000228.1, read as the reverse complement.
AATAACAAACAAATAACTAAATTAGCACAAGCAAAGAATGAAAACCTTGATTTGAGGATTGATTCAAACTGCCTGTCGTTTCACGCTTCGATTCGGCGACACCGGAACAAATAGCCCCAAAATTCGAAGATTCCGTTTCCCAATCCTTCGTCCCCAGCCAACGCGATCCCCAGGGGTTTGCTGCTGGAGATGGATTTGCAGAAAGATGGAGAGTAACGGTGAGAGGGAGAGTGACGGTGAGAGGGAGAGTGACGGTGAGAGAGTTGGGAGGGAGGGAGAGTGACGGTGAGAGGGAGGGAGGGAGAGTTGAGTGAGAGGAGATTGGAGTTTCGGGTGTTGAGTGAGAGGAGATTGGCGTTTCGCGTGTTTTGTGATTTTCAGTGGGTTTGAGAACAAATTTTACAAAACGATGTTTCTCTTGTTTTCCATTTTCAGTTACATTTTTTTTATCATTTTTCAAAACACGTTTTCGAAAATAAGATAGAGAACGCGTTTTCGTTGTTTTGAGAAATTAAAAACAGAAAATGGCTGGAAAACGACAAAGAGAACAGGGCCTTAATTTCTGATAATGAGTGGGGACTATCTTATCCCTATATACCTCAGATGGGTGGAACTAACAGCCCCCTCAGATAAAAAAAATCCTTATTTCTGCCTTTTCACATAGGAAGGGGAATCCAACGTTGTAGAACCACTCATGTTCGGTTTGACACTCGTGTAATACCATTCAAAGTCCTTACCATCTTCTTTGAAAGTGTATGAAGCATTAAATTGTTCGACTGTCACTTCGGGAAAACCTACGATGTTCCACAACAGAAGGCAGCCAAAAAGAGTTCTCCACCCGTTTGGGTGAAGTTGAGTAGGTACTATTTTCCATGAAGGTAAAAACCTACGAATGATAGTTGAGAAAGGTAAACGTAAATCAACAGACAGAGGGCATGGTTTAAGGCGACACATCCCTCGAAAAGATCACTAGCCATCCATTTGAAGACGATTGAACTTGGGACATGAAAAGTTCTCCTCCATTGGTTTCGTATTCCTAGATATCAGAGGAGAATGAAAGTTCTTCTACTCCCATTCCCCAACCAAGCCCACCTCACCTCCACCACTGACCTCTATCCCAGACTCATCTCCATCAGATTCATCCCCAACAAAACTTGTCCATGTCGCGATGATCTCACTTCCGTAATGGATAGGACGATCCGAAAGATTTCGTACAGCTAAAGGTTCAACCAGAGACGAATCTAAGATTGAACTATAAGCTGGACTAATACATAGAAAAAATAAATTTACTCACAAATAATTTTTTTTTACACTAAAAAAGGGGGACTGGGACGTCCGCCCTAAATCTATCTCTGAGCCCAACAATTCCCAAGTTGTGTGACGTATAATGGGAGAGGAAAAAAAAACTTCCTTAATGCTTGACCCTGAACAAGACCTTGATTCGCTAGGGGGAATGGATTATTTACCCAAGAATGTATGCGACTTTCATTCAAACTCATTCTCGAAAACAAAAACTAAGTAGAGGCAGAAGAAAAGAGCAAGGAAGATGTGGGAAACAGGAAATTACTTGCTAGAATAAGTCCATTAAGTAAGCCATAGCTATTAGATCCGACCCGGTCAATGTATTGAGTCTCGGGTTAATGGTCGGACTGGTGGATCATTGCATAAAAATATATTAAAAAAAAAATTTAAAGTATGAAATTTTTTTTAGGCAAAGTTATTATTTTTAAATTATTTTTCGCTAATTATTTAGGTCTATAAAATAAAGTAAAATGTTTAACCAAAGTTTTTATAAAAATAATTTTAGAAAAAATATTATTTTTAATATACATGATTAAGTAGATATGTAAAAATTGCACATAAAGAATATTAAAGTGCTCTACAACTCCAATGGTGAAGAACTAATTGTTTTATTTAGAGGTCCAATGTTCAATTTTTTGAACCTCCAAAATTTTAAAAATAATTTTGAAAATCAATAAATCGGCCAGGTTAACTCGATCAAAACTGCCTGTTAACTAGGTCAAAGTCAATTTTCGACCGAGTCATGTGCTTTCCTATTAAATTAATATACTCTGGACAAAGGCTCAGTTCACCAATTTTTTGGTCCAACCGACCAGACCAGGCCGGATTTTATAACTATAAAGCAAGCTATTGAATTGCAACTTTAATACATACAAAACACGGTTTTGGGACTTATATATGAAATTAAAAGTGCCAAATTGTAAAAAAGAGAGTGAACTAGGTTGTAACTGTACTAATAAAATTAACTCGTTTGATTTCACTTTTTAGAATAAATTTTATAGAAAAATATTTATTAAAAAAGTAGGGAAGAAATTTGTCCCTGTTTAGCCTCCATTTTTTTCCCAGAACTCATTTTTCTTCAATATCATTTTCAAGTTCACATTTTATAAAATTTACAATTTTTAAATCACATATTTCATCAAATTTTATCAAAATTTACTAAAAATCTAATTTTTAACTAAATCTAACATTGGTAATTTTATTAAAAAAATGTTATATTCAAAATGAGATTGGAGAAAAATAAATTTTAAAAAATGATGATCAGACATGGACTAAAGACCTGTTTGGTGGAAATTAAAATAAGTTTTCTAATAAATTTTGATAAAAGTTGATAAAATGTAAGATTAAAAAGTTATTGATCACATAAAATATATAATTAAAATTAATTATTGATTTTAATTTAAATTATCCTTACCAAACAGTAGTGATGTCAATGGGCCGAGTCGAACGTGCTCAGGCTCATTGTGGACGTGAACAGTAAGAGCCGAGCGGCTAGCGATCGAGCCGCTCGGCTCCATTGACACCACTACCAAACAGGGCTAAATGACATTGATTGGGAGTTTGTTGACAGAAATGAATCAGAACTTTCTTAAAAGCACTTGAAAAGAGGTTCTCCCACAAATTACCATAATACCGTACCATGACTGAAATTTACTACTATTATATTAAATCTTGAGAGAAAAATAGAATAGTGTATAGTTAAAAATTGAGAAAAAATTTCGATTTACGTATAATATTAATTTATTGAAAAATGCGTGATTAAAAATGAAGTTTAAAAAAATAAATTTTTGATAAAATGAGTTAGATTAGTTAAAAATTAGATTATTATATTTTATTAGACATATATTCATTTAGTTGAGCGCGTGATTGAAGTGCAGAATTTTTGTTTTATGCAATCAAAATTAAAGAGTCATACTCAACATCCTTTTCCTTGTCTGCCGATGTAACAGTTGCCAACCACTAAATGCTTGTTTGGGAGTTGGGACTGACTTTTCAACAAAATCATTTTTAACCTATTCACTTATTAATCACACTTAAAAAAATAATCAATTTCACTTAAAAAATAATCAATACCAAACAAGCTATAAATATGATAAAGACTTTTTCCATTTTTTCATTTTAAAAGAACAGCACAATTTCTTCCAGTTAATACACAAACAAAAAATAGAAAACAAATTGGAACCAGCAAATTATAAATTTCATTTCTTTTAATTTTTAGAAAAGAAAATATCATCTTTGCAGGCCCATCAAACGCCGGAAGTCCTCGAAACAGACAAACCCATCCCCGTTCTTATCTGCGCCTCCTATCATGCGCCGGCAGTCCTCTAACGTGCACCGTGAGTCCCCAATAGTTTTGAAAACGTTGAGCAATTCCTCCGCCGCTATCTTCCCATCACGATCGGAATCAAAGAAGTCAAACGTCTCCCTCAGCTCGGCTTCCAAAGCTTGCGGTCCAAAAGCCGAGCCGATCGTGTAGAACTCTTCCAAGCTGATACATCCATCGCCGTCCCTATCCACTTCGTTTAACATCATAGTCAGCTCCTCTTGGCTAGGCGGCTCGGCTCCAATGCAACTCAACAAATTTTTCAGCTCCTCTTTCTTAACTTTCCCAGTCCCTTCCCTGTCTATCATTTCGAACGCTTGTTTTAGTTCAAAGTAAACATCGGCAGAGAATTCGGACCACTCGCCGGAGGATAAAGAAGGTAGAACGCTGGTTGGCGTATCTAATTCGTCAATCGGCTTCTTGAGGGCAGATTGGGATTCATCGGACGAAGACGACGTCGTTTGGGAGCTGAAGGAAGACGGATCGTTCTCGGATCTGGAAACGGAGCGTGATTTCTTGGATTTGAAGAGCTTTTTGGGAACGATTTTGATGAACTTCATGGTGGACATTGTACTGATTTAAACGAAACAGAAGAGAGAGAATGTAAGATGAGAAAGATATAATGAATAATGGAGGATTGTGGGAAACAGGGAGGAAGAGTCGGGGTTTAAATGGAGGGAGGGGAGAGTGTGGTGAGCCATAGTGAGCTTCCTCGAAGTTTCGTGGAGAGAGAGAGAGTTTTGAAGGAGTATTTATTGGAAGCGGCGGTTTTGTTTGGTTCGTGATTTGGTTTATTATAGAAAATGAAGCTTAAGACCCTTTTGTCTCTCATTATTTTATAATTCTTTTTTTTTACGTATTTATCTTCAATGACACATTTACACAATAAAATATTCTATACGTAAATTCAAAAAATTTCATTACTTTTTAAATTCGCATTCTCCAAAAAATTTTCTAAAAGAATGGCCACCAAACTTGGTCTAAAATTTTACTATGCTCGTTTAGTGGGACTAAAATCATATTTTTAACAGATTTTAATAAAAGTTGATAAAATATCTGGTTGAACAATTGTGGGTCACATGTAATATTTTGTTAAAATTCATTGTTGACTTTGACTTAAATTTAAAATATAGAGTTTAATCCGTATGAAACAAGGACTATTTTTAGCGGCTGTTTGGTGATGATTAAATATTTTCTTAACGTATTTAGAATATATCAATAAAAAATATGTAATAAAATATAATACTCCTCAACTTTAATATTGTGAACTTTTAGAAAAATAATCGAATAATCACTTTGCAATTGCCGTCTAAGTTCATTAAATTCGATTCTTGGAGATTTTTATTGAATTGATCTCTTAGTGGGATATAAGGGTCAATTAAATTTATTCTAATTTTTGTTTATTTGTGACCGACCTCGATTCTATGCCTAATTTCTTTACATTCTTATCGTTATTAAAGCACTGGTCCCATATGTTGAACGTATGACAAATTAGTTGAACAATTCAATGTGAAACTGCCCGTTTAGATTGTGGTTGTGGCTTTTGATCAGAATTAAATTATCAAAAAAGTATAACCTCCCAAGATAGGTGTCAATAGATGACTATATCTCAAGTGATTTATACTAAATTTGGTGTAATCTTATATCAAATTCAATAAATTTCATTTTTAAATTATTTAATTTTCAAGGTGTGAATTGGGAAAGAAGGGATATCATAATTGTGATTTTCAATAAGACGACCTTGTATTGGTTCTTTCGGTTGTAGGGAGTCAATATAATAAAGTTAAATTATATTTATAGAGCTCAAAACGTCACAAATTTTAATTAAACGGACAAGTATTTTGGATATCCGCATTTTGAACCGGACAATCAACGTAGCCATTGTGCGTTAGAATTCAAAATGGTTAAAAAAAAGTGACCATTGGACGAATCGAACATCCGCATCTATAGAATTTCTCCAATTTTTCCTTCTTGAATGTTCTGAAAAATGTAGGTTTTTGAAATGTATTTTTCACTTTATTTTTCAATGTAAGTGATATTATAGTAAGTTTAAAATTGAAATACTTACCTTTGAAGAATACTTTTTATGCTAGTATTTTTATAAATTAATATTTCGTGCATAAAAATGTATCCGTTGAAGCTAAAGATTGAAGCGTTATACCTTTACACATGAATACAAACATCTAATTACAGGAATGCTATTGTAGTTCTTTGTCTCGAATGATTTGTCTAGAATGCTTAACTTCCATCTCGATTTTATATTGAGCATTCGATGCGAGTCTTTTGATAATAACCTATTAATCATCAAACGATCAACTTTGCAACAATAGCTTTGAATACTTGAATTCAATTGTTAGAAATAAAATTAAATTTTTTGTTATGATCAAAATATTAAAGATTGAAATTAGTGAAGGCAAAAATATTTGTGCCGCCACAAACCCACCCCGACGGGTTGGCGAGGCGGGGATCGCTACCCTGTCTCGGGTCTCATCCTCGCCCCGAACCCGCCTGGTGAAGAATAAAAAAAAATTTAATTAATTACAAATGTTTAATTTTGGATATTGTTTGTTTCGGGTGCTTACTTATTAATGTAGTTAATTTGAGCATTATTTACTTGGAATTATAAAATTTTGAATTTATATTTTACCTGAAATTTTTTGGAAAAAAAGGGGCAGGCCCGCGCCCCGCACCCGTCCGTGCCCCGCCCGTCTAAGGCGGGGCAAGACGAGGGAGTGGCGGGGTGCCCAAACCCGTTCCCACTGCCATCTCTAGATGAAATCAATCGTATGTCAACATTCATAGCAATGAAATCTTTTTGTTCAAGCACTAGTTCATAGTTATCACAAAAGGAGGAGTTTTATTGTGCATATCTATTTCTATTATCGCCGAATACTAAAGTGGGCGGAGTTGATTAGGACTTGATATTGGTACTAGTCCATAATGATAAAAGTCGAATCGCCAGCCTATATTAATAATGATTAAATAAAAAAATTAAGAAAATCCAAAAAAAAAAAAAAAAAGTTGAATGCTAAATTTGAAGCGTGAGCCTAGTCATGGATCTTACTTATGACATAAACATTCAAATACAACTTACTTTACACGTTTAAACTAATACAAGTCTTGATTGTGTCTTGCTCATCTTAAATTAATAACCAATATCTTTTTATTTACTTAAATATAATACGTAATATTGACAAGTCAAAAAGAACTTGTAAACAATCAAATGAAAACTTACCCGGAATTATCATCCCTTTCTTTTACTTAAAGCATTTGAAAATTATCATGATTACGAAACTTCTCTAAGTTTGAATAATTGGGTCCATAGACGTGACAATATTGTAACCAAAGAAATTAAGAGATAATGAAAGATATTTTCACCACTTAACAAATTGGCAAATTGTGCATTATCGTTTTTGAATGATTTATTGTCATTATCTAGTTGATCCAAATTAACTTTGTTGGCTATTATTTGAAAAAAAAAAATACAAATATTTTGAATAATGAATTTTTGAAGAATATGCGATTAAAAAATATGAAAAAATTTCGAATTTACGTTCAGAATATTTTATTACGTGAATATATAATTAAAAATAAGTACGTTAAAAAAAAACCCACCTTATAAGGGCTAAAAGAGCACGGAATTTTCTCCAAAAAGAGAGGAACACTTTCCATGAAATCGTGCATCAATACATACACCTGGCCATTTATGGTATTTTGTCATTTACAATTTCACTTTTTGATGAACTTCTAGGAAAGTACTAGGCAAGATGCCCCATGTCCTAAAGCAAACAAGTTATATTATTTTAAGGATAAAATTATTTGTACATAATTTCCTTATCGAAAATGTTACGCCATTTCACATGTGCGAGGGGCCGTGTGAATAAAAAACTGACAAAAATGTGGTCCTCACACCCTATTGTAAGTGTAGGTAAAAGATTAGGTAAACAAATTATGTACATATATCATTACTCTTATTTTAAATGTTAGGTTAGTATTCAACATAATGTTTGGTCCATCAAATGTTACTCACCACGTAGAACGTATTTGGAGAAATTTTTAAAAATATTTTCAATCACATATTTCTTGATATTCAAATATTTTTCTATTTTGTAATCGTTTGTTCTTTAAAAAAATAAATAAATCTTTTTTCACTTAAAAAAAAATCAGCCTAAACAAGCTCTCAGTGAATTTTAAATCTAAATTATAATTCGAACTGATCAATCATATTTTTTTTATTTATGCCCATATTTGGCAAAAATTAAATTTTAGATTATTGAGTCTACAATTAAGTTTAATAACACATTTCATCGGATCTGCAATCTTTCAATCATTTATTTCACAACTTTTATCAAAATCTATTAAATTGCTATTTATTTATTATCCACATATTTTATAAAATCAAAAATTATTAATAATTTAAAAGCACTCCAGCCATGATTAAGAAAAAATATATATTTAAATTATTACTTTTATTATTATATTGTCGAGCCATGTCCACTAATATGCTCAAGTTATATTATTACGATGTCTACCATTACTTTGTTAATAAAGAATTAATATTGCATTATTTATCGAGAAAATGAGACCGATAGGAGGAGTATTTTATAAAACAATTCATAAATAAATTATTTTTATAAAATCAATTCTTAAAGCTGTGGGACTTTTTAACTTTTGGCCAACAGGTAACCGCACGCGGAAATCGCTTTAGCACGCTGTAAAGAGTACAGAGCATGCAGCAATGTCAAAAAAGTGAGCCACTAGTTTCTCATCTTCTTATCTATGAGACTATGACCACGCGAGTAATTTATTTAGCCCATATTTGGGTTCAATTTTACTCAAATTAAATTTTCTTCTTATTTAATCACACATTTTTAATAAAATAATATTACACGTAAATTCATAATGTTTTTCTCATTTTTAAACCACATATCTCTCTTCTCTTAAAAGAGGGAATCTCTAATTCACTATTTATTTTTGTTACGTTAATTTTCACACTTGACCTTTTTGAAGTTAATAGTAATGGATGAAATATACCTCTTCTCTTAAAAGAGGGAATCCCTAATTCACTATTCATTTTTGTCACGTTAGTTTTCACACCTGACCTTTTTGAACTGGTTTGTTAATAGTAATGGATGAAACATATTCAATAAATATCTTCAATACATATCTTCAACCGAAAATATCTTTCAATTCATTTTTCTTCCCAAAGCTTTTGACTTCTCACTCTCTCTCTCAAAGCTTTCAATACATGAAGCTTTTGAAAAATGTGTGGTAGAAAATGAGTAGAAGAATGAGAATGAAAAAAATAATGTGACCAAACAGGGCCTAAATGTAGAAAGTCTTAAGCTTTAATGTGCTCTGGATTTCTATCAAACAAAATGTGTGTGAAAATTTAGTAATACAAATTCACATCTAATTCTCATCTAATTTTAATACATGAAACACTAACATCACCTTCAAAATAACACAACACGTGCAATGTAAGAATAAAAACTAGTTCCTTAAAAAAATTACTATTACAAAATACATTTTTCCCCCTTTTAATTTCATATATCAACTCAATTTAACATATGTTTGACAATCATCATTTTAGTAAAATGAAGTTTTGAATAGTGATTTTTTGGAGAATGTGTGATTAAAAAGTAAGACAAATTTTTTTTTTTTTTTTTTGGATTTATGTGGAGAATAATTTGTTGTGTGAATTTGTGGTTAAAAATGAATATTTGGAAAAGAATTTTGAAATAATGGTTAATCAACTTTATTATGCACATTGTTTCGGATTGTGACATCCAATCCCAGTTGAACTTTGCTAATTGCTACACGTACATATTTTTTTTAACAGAATTAATACATAGGAGACAACTGTCTCCACATGATTGGCTACTGCCAGAACAGTTTTTGGCAATAGCCAATCACAGCCTGTATTAATTTTGCTTTAAAAATCCATATCTTTAGAAAATTCCTGGTTTTATTGGCAACTCAAACACTTAATTTTCACAACAAATTATCTCATTGAGGTAGGTAGATTGAACACAATATATTTTTCTGCTATATTTTGTTCCTTCGAAGTACATGTATTTATAGCTGAACAAATGATAAGATTGATACAAATGGAAAGATAATATTAGAACAATTCAAGCCTTATTTGTCGATTCTATTTTATCTTTCGAATGCGATCATGATCCTTATAACAGTTAGGTCTAGAATATTTATCCAAGGATAATACTTATGGTTATCAAGCCCCCGCAAGACGGAGATCCCATTGAAGATTTTAATCTTGAGAAGCAGGTAACTGAATTTAGCAGCAAATAGAGGTTTGGTGAGGGTGTCATCCAATTGATCATCGGAAGAAATATATGAGACAACAAAGGAACTATTTGTAACATGATTTCGAACAAAATGTTAATCAATGGAAATGTGATTCATCAGGGAGTGAAAGATCGGATTAATAGATAAATAAGTAGTCAAAATGTTGTCGCAGAAAATGGTAGGCCATGGGTGCACATGAACCCTAAGTTTCTGGATCCAAAGAACCTCAGCTGATCACAAAGCCAAGACACGGTACTCAGCTTCGGTTGAGGATCGAGTAATAGTTTTCTATTTCTTGGAACACCAAGAGATTGGAATGCCACAAAGGTAGACTGGTATGGTGAAGAGGAGCTAGATTGAGATTTTTATAGCGCAATCAGCATTAGTGAATGCTATTAGGCACAGAGTGGAGTGTTTTCAAAGGAGGAGGTCACGATGGGTAGTGTGTTTGAGTAGTGAAGGGTATATTCGACACCAATCCAGTGAACTTCGGAGGCACGATGCATAAATTGAGAAAGTTTGTTAAAAAATGCTGGAGATAATACTATTATCATTACTGATATCAAGGTCATCAACATACACTAGGAAGTAGATAGTAAATCATAAGAGTTTGTAAAGCATAAGACAAGAGAAAACTTTTATGTTCATCGTACCATGCACAAGGTGTAGGTTCAAGCCATAAATAGCTTTCTTTAGAGGTCAGACATGAGTAGAGTTATTCATCAGTGAACTTGGGGGATGGCACATGTACACTTCCTCGAAGATGGAACCTTGAAGAAAGACATTATTAACATCAAGTTGATGAATTGACCGGTTATTGTTTAGGGCTAGGATTAGGAAGATATGAATTGTCATAGGCTTGACTACAATACTGAATGTGTCATAGAAGTCAACAACCGGACGTTGGTGAAACTTTTTAGCAACAAGTTGCGCTTTGTATCTAGATATAGATCCATCAAGATATCATTTGCGATAACTTCCTTGTAGGCAGGATCAACGCCATAAATGCAATAGATGAGTAGGTTAGCATCACTGGATGGAGCACCAAGGGTGGATAGTTTGTCGTTCATTTTTTTTTTTTTTGAGAAGGAATTTAGCGAATGGTTAGGTTCCATGATTTAATTATGATAGCTTGTCTTTAATGTGGATAATATAGGATTACGACGTTTGGCGAAGATGCAATCAAGAACGGTCTAGGCTTCTTAGGAGGTGGTGGCATAAGTCTGAGGATAAGATCACAATCATAAAACTCAAATTACAACTCAAGCTTTCTATGTAGATTCAATTTTATCTTTCGATTATGATTGCGATCCTTGTATTATCGAGATCTAGAATATTCATCAAAGGATAATTAATCATCCTTACAAGATTGCATATAAAGAATATGTAAGCTAAATTATAGAAAAGAAGGAGCTCCACTTTGGTGGAAAATCCCCAAAAAAACTCTCATTGGTTGAAAATTAAAGACACCATGCATTTTAGTTGTTTTGAAAATAAAGATGCCAGCTATAAATTTCCTCTATTATCACATAGCTAATCACAATTGAGAGACAAGCAGCTAGGTTGAAGAATTGATTTTCAGCCTAGTATTATCATTCAATATAGAATAGAATAGAAAGATTCCATATTCATCAAAATATTTGCACGCAATTCTAAATATTCTTTCGATGCATTTGTCCAAGACAAGTTTGACCTATCTAACATGCAACATGGGAGACAGTGATATTCATTAAGTAGAACAAGGTTGTGTTGGGATTCTTAATCATTTTCAATCATTGCAAATTTATAATATATTAAATATCACGTCAAGTGAAAATAATTTTTTGAAAGATTCCAATCCTACTATAATTCAATTATTTTAATAATATCTTACTTTTTGTTTTTCAATATACATTTAATTTATTTAACAATTTAGTCCATGTTTGTCTACCATTTTTACAAATATTGTTTTCTACAGTAAATAATCTCAACCACATATTCACTCAATAAAATATTCCACACACAAACCAATAAAGTTACTTTAAATTTCAACCACACATTCTCCAAAAAATACTATTCCTTACTCCATTTTTCTACCAATAATAGTAGACAAACAGGCTCTTAGTTACCATCAATCAACATGTATATTTGATAGATTCATTTCACATATGTTCTTACGTTAATGTATTAATTCTCAATTAATTAACATTCATATTCATTTAATTAATATTCATATTCATTTATGCATTTCAATATTATTATTTATAATTATAAATTAATTAGAATTTCACATTCGAAAATGCATTTCATTATTTACGTTTATGTATGCTAATTAACAACCAATTTTGCTTAATTGAAAATTAAATAAATGATTTAACATTCATAGTCACGTATATATTTCCTAGTGTTAATTCTAAATTAATTAACATTAACGCATATTCAAATATTACTTTTACATCACGTATAAAACATTTCATAATAATGTTCAATGTACATTCAACATTGACTAGTATACACAAACATGTATAAAAATAATTATTTGTTATTCTCTATGTTAGGATTATGTTGTACTGACAATTCTTTAGGCAAAATGATTATTATAAAAGAATATGATTGTTATAAAAGAGTTGTAACAATAATGTTTAGCATACATTTTCTCACAAATTTAAGGTTAGGAGTCTTGATCACAATGAATTAGTGGCTTGTTGTGACTTGTTACAATATTGAACAACGATAATTTTTAGTTCCACATTATTCACCTATTCACCCCATCTAGGTGATTTTCAGGTGGAACTAGTAACTTTCACCCTAGATACTCTACCTTTGTTTATTCGTGTTTTTACTTGCTTTAAGACATCTTGAATACAATATAGCTCCTTTTAATTAATATCCAATAATTAATAATTTCTAACATTTAATAAAATTTCATGAACCGGCCTCGTCTTATATGCATGATTTAATATTTAGTTTTTGTTTGATTGAGCTAAAATGTTTGAATTATAATTTAAGTAAAAGTTAACGATTAATTTTAACAACACAGCCATGGGGTCCACAATTTTTTAATTATATACTTCATCACTTTTCATCAAAATTTACAAAAAAAAATCTTATTTTTTTCTCTGCCAAACACGAGCTTAATAAAAAAAAATATCAAAAATATTAATTAATAGAATCACATCCCTTAAAGAACCGTCTCTTTTGGGAAGAAATGACTAGACAAAGTTCGAGGGCCATATTTGACAAAAATAGTGTTTTGAATAGTGAATTTTTGGAGAATATGTGGTTAACAATTAGGAAAAAGTTATGCCCCACCCACCCACCCCACCCCACCCCACCCCAACCCAACCCCACCCCCTTTTTATTTTTTATTTTTATGAAAATGCATTTTGGAATAGTATTTTGATAGAGAAAGTGTGGTTAAAAAATAAGATTTTTTTTTATTTGCATGTAATATTATTTTATTGAAAAATGTGATAAAAAAAAATAAGAGAAAGAAAAATATATTTTAAAAATAATAAAAATAAAATAAAGGCTATTTATCAAACCACAACAAATTCTAAAATTAAAGGTACACGAAACTCAATAGATGGCTTTCCAATTCCAGTAGAGTTTCCTGTTTTATGAGCCCAATCCTCATGGGCCAAGGTAAAAAAAAAAAAAAAAAACTACTGATCCCTCCCTAAGTCAAACCAAAAAAATCCAAGAAAAGAAAAGAAAAGAAAGGAAAACAAGTATCTCACAGTTAGTTTTTTTTTCCTATAACAAATCTATAATTGGTTTTACTCTTTTTTGGTCTCAACGTGCATGGTTCTCAAATAAAGAAATGAAGGTTTGGATGAAATCATACATGGACATTGTCTTGTTATCGTGAGGGATAGAAATACATTATTGCACACGTTTGGGTATGGATCTGTGTGTATATGTCGTCCTGTTTGATAAATATTAAAATTCAGATTTTAAATCAAGTCAAAATCAACAATTGATGTTAACCACACATTTCATGAGATCTCTAATTTTTTCAATCATACATTTCATCAACTTTTATCAAAATCTATTAAAAATCTAATTTCAATCTCCATCAAACAAGAGTGTAGTCGCATTGCTTGAATGAATTCTTAAGACCTTCGTTAATTATAATAAAATTTGACTAGATAAAAAAAATATGTCGATTATAAAAATTTGATTAACAAACTCCTCTAACCTGGTCAGGGTTTTTACCTCCTAAACTCACCGATTTTGATGCTCAAATTGGAGTAAGAGGAGAAATTTGCATAATTTTATTCTCTTAGACGAGTATTTATAAATTTTTCTCAAGGTTTCGGGGATAATTGGGTCATTTGGAATAAGCAACATATAGCGGCTTCTTATAAGTTGATTTGTAACCAATTGTGCTTTAAGTATCACGTTTTATTCATCGCCTATACGTCGTGCACATAGTGACTTTGAGGTCATACTTTGAATGTTTGCCCACGTGTGATTTAGTAATGATTTTCGGCCAACTGGAAGGGCAAATGGCTTGCCTTATATGCGCACGAGCCTTTTATATTTTTATTATTCCCCTTGCATATTGTCATTTCTAGTGAATGGGGGAGAGGTATATTCGCGGTGTTTTTTTTTTTAATTTTTGTCAACAAAAATATATAAATATTTGTTTAATATCACAATTACAAATATCACGTGGCCGAATGGAATGGATCCAAAATTTGATTTTTGAAGCTAAATAAGTAACTATGATGATATAATACAAAATGTGTTATCGTATATACTTACATAAAATTGATTTTCCCATTTTCATCATAGTGTTAGAAAATTGAGATTTGATATTTTATTTATGGCTTATTAGCACAAAACGTCCATACGTTTGATAGTTAGTGTGCAAAACGTCCCAACGTTTCATTTTTTTGCATTTTTGCCCCTATTTCAACGTTTCAGTGTGGAAAACATTATTTTCACTATTTTTCAGTGTAAAATGATCATTATACCCTCAAATTTAAATAAAACAAATAAAATGAAAAGAAATTTAAAAAATAAATTGTAATTATACTCCCAAACTTTTTAAAAAGTGCAAGTGAGTCCAAAAGCCTTATTAAAAGGCTTAAGCACAAAACGTCCCTACGTTTGACATTTAATGCGGAAAACGTCCCTATATTTCAAACATGTTTATATTTGCTCAATAACACAAAACGTCCCTACGTTTGACACTTATTGCGTAAAACGTCCTTACGTTTCATTTTTTTTTACATTTTCGTCCTTATTTCAACGTTTCATTGTGAAAAACGTCATTTTCACTATTTTTCAATGTAAAATGACCAATATACCATCATATTTAAATAAAACAAAAAAGAAAAAAAATTACAATTGTGCTCCCAAACTTTTTAAAAATTGCAAATGAGTTCAAAAATCTTATTAAAACATTCAAACTACCAGTCCTTTCCTCCTCTCTCAATCTTATCCTCCCTCCACCACCTAAATCAGGATTGTAGATGGAGGTGTGATGGTTTGAAAGGTGGTGGGGTTTGGTGGTTTAGGTGGTGGAGGGAGGATAAGGTTGATGGAGGAGGAGAAGACTGATGGTTTGAATGTTTTAATAAGATTTTTGAACTCATTTGCACTTTTTGAAAATTTTGGGAGCACAATTGTAATTTATTTTTATTTTTATTTTTCTTTTTTGTTTTATTCAAATATGATGGTATATTTGTCATTTTACATTGAAAAATAGTGAAAATGATGTTTTCCGCAATGAAACGTTGAAACAAGGACAAAAATGTAAAAAAAAAAGAAACGTATGGACATTTTACGCAATAAATGTCAAACGTAGGGACGTTTTGTGTTATTGAGCAAATATAAACATATTTGAAACATAGGGACGTTTTCCGCATTAAGTGTTAAACGTATGGACGTTTTGTGCTTAAGCCTTTTAATAAGACTTTTGGACTCACTTGCACTTTTTAAAAAGTTTGGGAGTATTATTGCAATTTCTTTTTTATATTTCTTTTCATTTTATTTGTTTTATTTAAATTTGAGGGTATAATGGTCATTTTACAATGAAAAATAGTGAAAAGGATGTTTTCCACACTGAAACGTTGAAATAGGGGCAAAAATGCAAAAAAATGAAACGTTGGGACGTTTTGCACACTAACTATCAAACGTAGGGACGTTTTATGCTAATAAGCCTTTTATTTATGACAAGTAGTTAGAAAGTTGGACTTTAAGAGTGTGTTTGGTAGGGATTTTTGGGGAAAAAATTGATTTTTGAATAGTGATATGATGGGAAATGTGTGGTTGAAAAAAAAGAAAAAAGTATTGATGTGATGGAAAATTTTTTATTATTGAGGAATGTATGGTTGAAAATGAGAATTGATTTACTGTAAAAAATGAGAATTTGTACCAAACAGACTTTAAGCTTCAGCATGCTTTTCAACTAGCCGAAATCATACACCTCGACCAATTGGGTTAGTTGGTCGTTTTGAAGTTGAACACCATTTGAAGAATACAATTATGTATAATAAAGATAATTATGTTGTAAATTGTAAGGTTATTAGTAAATGACAATTGTACCATTGAAAATTATTACTGTTGTGTCCTTAATCATGCCATATAAATATAGGGTTTTGGTTCTCATTATAATACACACAAGTTTATTGACTTTTATTCACTCTCTTTCATAATACGTTATCAGTACGATTCTCTCAAAATCAAAGTAGATTAGTTGGAAGGTAATAATTTTTAAGCATAGTTATCTATCATGTGTACCGAAAATAATTTGGTGATATGTAATTTTTTTTATATATACATATTATGCTAAGTGAGTGATTTTTCTTGTATACGAAGTGAATGAGTTTTTTAATACACGGTGGAATGATTTCTTCGTAATTGTATTGTTGCAAATTTTGACTTTCCACTGCAATTTTACCTAGTTTCTTGTTTCTTCCTACTCACTCAATTTTTAATTAAGTTATGTTATATGTACAAAGTTGGGTTACAAAATTGGTTGATAAAATAATATTTACACCAATCATTTTAAAAACATATTTTTAAATCATTTGAAATCAACGATCTGGATTTCGCCAACATACCTTGTAATTCAACTTTTGTAACTCAACTTTGTACAAATAGTTTTATTGTTTTTAATTATACTAGTGGAAGATCGTGCGTTGCACGATGACTGTTATAATTTGGGTATAGATTTTGTTATAATAATGCTCTATTTTAGATTATGTAAGATTTAATTGTATAGTGTCAATAATGTTAAATGGTTGTAGATGATGAAAGAAAAGATGTGAATAATAAGATTTCATAGATATGCTAACTTTATTTATTTTTATATAAAATTCACATTAACAACTACTTCACCAGATTTATCATCATTGCATATGCCTGACTCAGTATCAATACCAGTCGAGTTTCCAAAGTGGTCCTCGCTGATTGACTCTACGGGGCTTTGACTAATAGGTTCCATTGGATTTTCCTCCAACTGTTCGGCCTTCCGAGCAGCAATTTTTTTGTAGTGTGATTCAAAATAGGCCTTCTTTTGAGCTACTGACCCTGGTGTAGAAATATTTTCGATTTCGTCCAAATACTTATTTGGTGAAAACGATGACCAGTTCTCCCAAGGAAGTGAATAATTATCAAATCTACCAAATGAAACGACACTTCCATTGTAGCTCCAGATTTAACAGTGTCGTCCATCTGTTCAAATAATTCAAGAATCAAAATTCAACTAAGGGACGGATTTTACAACTCACAACAAGAGGGCAAAAATAATAATTTCTATTATTCAAATAAAAAATACATCAAGAATCCAAAACAAACAGAGCATATTCAATAAACAATTGTGAGTAACAAAAGATTAGTCATGTGGGCCACTCGAAACTAAGGACAAATCGGTACCTTGTTTCTTAAAAATGATGTTCCACTCCAGATTCACCAAAGGATTCTTCAATTCAATGATGATTAATTAGAAAGCTACCATAAGCTAGAGTGTCCCATACGATTAAAAATGAAATCTAACCTTAGAATTTGGAAAAAAAAATTACCAAACAATAGCTTTGTGACTGTAAATTGGAGTGTGCTCTAATGAATTAAACATATTAGGTGTATATCAATTCATAGTTGTTTATCATGGCAATGACGTCGATACAAAGTAATACTATTTTCAATGACAATTGGATAAATTGGCATATATCAGCATCAACAATCACCAGTTCCAGATCCGTGCTGTACGGAGCTGTCTCCGTGCAGCCTGCACAAAGACACACACATATATATCGACATAACATAAAAATACCTTCTCCAGTGCTTGCTTAGCTCTTTGATTAGCAGCCTTATATTTTTATTTCTATATAGAATCAGAAAAAGAAGAGTGGTGTTTATTTTAATTTGAGCAAACAGTTTCCCAAATAAAAAAAGAGTAAAAAAACATAACAATAGAATGTCCAAAAACTAATAATTTCTTCAACATTCCCAGACAAAAAATGGACTAAAAAAGATAATAACATAATGCCTAGAAATGAATAATTTTTTAAACTTTCCCGAACGAAAAAAGGAGTAAAAAAAAATTAACAGAGTGACCAGAAATTAATAATTTCCTCAACTTTCCCAAATGAAAAGTAGAGCAAAGACGGTAATATATTAAATCCCACAAACCAGATGAAGGTTACAAGTATTGCAGATTCTACATTTGTATGGAATAAGGCTTCTTTTGTTGGAGTCCAAAAATAAGTAAAAAAAAAAAAAACTCTTGTTCAGAAGGTTAAAAAAGAGGATGATAAAAGAAAGGGAAAAAAGCCACTCCTTTTTCATACATTGACCCATTTAAGCATCAATACCATCATATGTATCATTTACCAGTCCTAATGCACTTTCCAAAGTCCTATTTTGAGTGATCAAAACCTAAACATCAGAAATTTCTACAGCGCCACTGAAGATGGACGGGATGCGGGCAGAAGAAAATGTGCTTTTCACACTATTTTTTAATCACATAAACAAAAAGGAGAAACGTACATTGAAGTCCATGTAAGAAGCATGCATGGCTAGCCACTGATGGTCCATCAGCTTGAATGCAATGCAATATAGAAGGTCAAATGTTGATTCATTCTCTGTCAGGCACAAAAGCAGGAAGAATTTACTACTAAAGATTAACAAGCAAATAAAAACAAGTACCTTTTACAAAACAAAGTAACGTTTGTTAAATTTGTGAGTTATTCATATGAAAAATAATCAAATGGGCACCTAGAATATCTGCTCACTTGATCTGATGAGCAGAAGAACATAAAAAACATCCAGACTTCTTTTTAATATCAAACATTAACACTTAAAGCTTTTATATGGTAATGTGATAGTGGAGCTTATTACCCGCAAGAAACTTCAAGAAGGTTGTTCCTACCAACGTTCTAGGCTTCACTGCAATGGTAAGACAAGATGTCCCTCTTATGAACGAATATCATTCATTCAAAATCTCATGTATGTTGTGGAATTATTTTCTGAGTCATCATTCAAGATTTTGCTAATATGTTTGAGTTTACAAGTGTAAGTGAAATCTGGAAAGATATTGCCTGCATTCTTGCTTCACATCCCTGAAAAGCATTTTCCAAGAACTTAGGAGAAGAAACTTAGATCCACACTTGAGCTACTGTTTACAAACAAGTGTGGAAACGCAAAAAATAAAACCAAAACAAGAGTGAATGCCAACTCAGTGATTCAAAACTACATGAATGGCGTGAATGCAGCAAAAAAATAACATGTGGCTAATATGATTCTTAAATTAAAGTTTTGAAGCAAAGAGTGAAATATTTTGAAGACCAACTAATTTCAGGCAATATCACCCTCAATCTTGGCGTGAGAAGACCATCCACAGACACAAATAGCTAGCCTTCTTTACCTCAAACCAGACGTTCCTGAATGTTAGAACTGAAAGCTGATATGGAGACAATGATGTAGATTTTTGTGCATGGGTAGAGCTGTTCTGAAGAACATAGACAGCATCGAATCTTGGTTGATTGGTTTTTGGATCTGGGTATCCAAATTTCATTTAAATAAAATAGTCTTCATGAAAGCAATTAAAATAAATCTTTGGTTTCTTACAATAAAAATTGGTTTGTGCTGCATGAAGCAATTTTCTTGAGATACCAAGTAAACACATGAACATAAAAAGATAATTTACATTATTGTCACCTGGAAGAAACAGCAGATATGACTTCTTTATACACAATATTTTTCGTACATGTGCAATGCACTATTTTATTTTCACTTGGTTTCATAAGAACTTTGATACATGCACTGTTTTTTGCTCTTGATAATGCGACATAAAGTTGTCCATGTGAGAATATAGGTTCAGGTAAATATAATCCAACAAAATCAAGAATTTGACCTTAAGCTTTACTTATAGTCATAGCAAAATACACACGGATTGGGAATTGAGTTCTTTTAAATCTAATTGAGTTCTTTTAAAGAACAAAACTATAAATGAATCAAGATGACCAATAAATTATAAAAATAGATACAAACCAGAAGGAACTGATGGTATAGCGGCAACTTCCCTATTCCAATAAAATGATTGAGTTCGCCTTAATCTTCGAACATATTGCCCACATTCACCCAAATGATTACTTCCTTCCATAGATGCGCTGCTATTATATATTCTATACAAACAACAAACTAAGCTCCTTTAAAAAATGTATTTAAACAATGCCTCAGGGAAAGAAGCTCACATGCAATAAAGAAATTAAAACGCAAATTGTAAAATATAACGAAACACACATGCACCAACATGTACTCATTCATTGTTGATAAAATCTAAAGATACCTCCAAGGTATTTCAGTGTACAACTGTGTAGATAGCACGCAAAAATGCCCAAATAAATATGTTTCAATATTGCTTCTAGCCCTCGTCAACAGAAATCGATACAACTGCCGCCTCACACACAAACACGTAAGATCACATCATACAGACCCTCTACTCATTACATGATTTCAGCACGGTAAATTCAGTAGCAAATAAATAAGAAGGATAAAAATAACCTTCACAAGGAGTTTGAGGTAAACAGCATCGCACTTCAGAGCAGCTTGCTTGGTGTTTTTGTTCTTATTAAAAGTGTTCAAATGTTAGATTTATCTTCGATAGTTGAGACACATGAACACCTGAACATGATCGGAAACCAAGAAATGAGTGATCTTGTAAGGAATTAACAAGAAAGAACTTCCATCAAGCGACAGAAAATGTCACTTTGAAATACAATGCTCAATACCCTAAACCACATTAAGTTGAAACAAATACATAAAGCCCAAATTTTCCTATACCAACTCCCAAAAATATGACAATAATTAATCATTGTCCACTGAGCTCACAAATTGTATCAAAACAAAGGGAACAGAACTATTAACCTTCCAAATTTCAACACACCTAATTAAACCAACCAAAACAACATCATACAACAAGATTAAATACTTTTACAAGTACAAAAATTGCTACGAACCCACGTGCAAAAAAACCAGAAAACATCAGTCAACTACAGAAATCACTGACTGAATGAAAACAATAACAGACAATTCCTATGAAAAATTAATTTCGCACACAGAAGCATAAAACTATGTATAGCGCATTCCAGCTACTCTGAAAGACCGCATTAGATTTGAGGCTATCTACCCTCACAAACACTGTTTTGCAAAAGGCAAAAAAAAAAAGTAAAGAAAAAAGAAAAAAACATGAGGTTCGAGATAAGATTGTAGTATAGGTTAAAACACAAAGTATGGAGCAATAGTAACATTTATAAGTAAGAAGAGGATACGTATGTGTTTACCTGTTATTCCAATTTTTACCTCTAATCTAACAGTCTGCACCCCCCGTCACTGCTGTTTAGAGCTCCAATCTTCAAGAGAAAAACGATCGATGGTAGGGAATAAAGAAAAACAAAACCTCTGTTATTTTATACCATCGTACTGCACCTGAAATGGAGGAAATGTGCGAAATCTGTTAGGGTTTAAAAAAAATGTAAGGTCGTGAGAAAAAACGTAAACAGAGAGAAATAAGCATGGGAGAAAACTCTTGAAATGGACGAAATGTGTGAAATCTGTTACGGTTTCAAAAGAAACTCAGAGGTCGCGAGATAGAGAGAGAGAGAGAAGCACCTAGATCCAGAGAAAATGAGGGGAAAGGAAGATGGAAAAACTGTTGAAAATGGAGGAATTGCGTGAGATCTGCTTGGAAATATTTCACCGAGGGTTTCGGTCGATAGAGGGAGAAAATGAAAAGGTAAAGCCAGAGAGAGAAATGTCGAGAGAAAGAAAGAGAAGAAGGATGTGTGGAGAATGGAGGAAAGGAGAGTTAGCGTGAAAGAATGGAGATCTTGTCAGAAGAAAATTATGGTCATTGCGTGATGAATTGGAGAAAATAGAGAAAAGTTGGCTAATCGGCTTCGATGGCTCGGCTAATCGGCTGACTTAAAAGCTGGTCATTTGGCTTAGGAATAGTGACTAAAACTTTCCTAAAATAGAGAAAAGTTGGCTAATCGGCTTCGATGGCTCGGCTAATCGGCTGACTTAAAAGCTGGCAATTTGGCTTAGGAACAGTGACTAAAACTTTCCTCTTTTATATATTGGAAGGATATATACCCGTGTACCATCTTTTGTACCCAACTTTTTGATTTTACCATAATTTTGTGTATTGTTTTCGATTAAATAGCTTCATTGGCATTGACATTAGTTGATGGCTACATGCCTTCTTTTTCCACTTTAGCAAATTATCACTGTCTGATTTATTATATGTGTAATATGATGTTAAATAATTCTTTATAATTCATTCTTTTGTTTCTGGAATACTTTTTGAATTTCTTCAAGATATTCTAGTTTATAATTATGACGTGAAATTTCTCTAAAATATTCTGATTTATAATTATGTCGCAAATTATCACTGCCTTAATGCATTGTTCGAGATTTTAAATGCATTTAATAACGTATTAATGCAGATTGGAGATTTTAATCCTACCTTGTGTATATGAATTTTTTTTTTCCTAATACATGTATGGTAATTAATATTTTTTTAACTTGATTAAATATTTTTAGATATTCTCTTATAAATTTTAAATTAATAATTTATCATATTGTTACTCCTGAAGTAGCACATTATAATTAATATTCCAGAAGAATATTACTTGCTCTTGTAGCGCATGAATTATAATTTTCAATATTAAAGAAGATTATTGATATATTGCTCTTGAAAAAGTAATAGTAAAACACAACGTGTTCCTGAAGTAGCACATGTTCTGAAAAACATATCATTTTAAATTAGTGTTTATCTCTAAAGGAAAACACGTAACTTATTGTGTAATATCTAATCATATTCTAAGAGATTAATTGTATTTTATTTTATGGTGAAGTTACTCAAATATCACAAAATTCGAGATGAGTTGTCGATATATATGTTTAATTGATAGTGTAAATATGCACACTATTCTTCAAGACAAAAAGTCTTTTCTAGATTTATCATTAATAGATAATAATGCTAATACGTATCAGGTGCATCAAATATTGTTGAAGACTCCAGAAGAGCTTGCACTATTTTACCAAATAATACAAAATTATATATTGAAGATGCACTTTATTATAGCAAATTCAGAAGCATTGAATATCACATTGAGACGATTCAAGAAAATAATGTTGAATATTTTTGTATAACTTCTTTTGTATCTAGCCAGAAGCAAAGTAAAAAAACATTCATGCACTCTCATCTGACATGTATTATATATTTATAAAAATAGTCGAATCAAATATTATCACAAACCAAAACTTCGTTGATGTCAAAAAATTTATACTTTGGCATGATTGACTTGGACATCCAGGAGTTATAATGATATGTCGAATAATAAACAACTCACATGGACATCCTTTAAAGAATCAAAAGATTCTTTTACCTAAAATTATCCTTGTATGGCTTATTCGCCATATAAGTTAGTCATTAGACTTTCGGCTGCAAAATGTTAATATTGAATTTCCAACTTTCTTGGAAATGATTCATGGAGATATATGTGGGCCAATACACTCACCATGTGAACCATTTTATTATTTTATGGTATTAATTGATTCTTCTACTAGATGGTCACATGTTTGCCTACTTTTTCTAGGAATATAGATTTTGCTAGACTATTTGCTCAAATTATAAAATTACGAGCATAGTTCCCCGATTATTCAATCAAGAATATTCGTCTTGACAATGCTGGTTAATTTAGATCACAAGCACTCGATGATTATTGCATATCAATTGGGATTGTTGTTGAACATTCGATTTCGCATGTCCATATACAAAATGATTTAGTTGAGTCATTTATTACACATATACAACTTATTGCTAGATCATTACTTATGAAAACAAAACTTTAGTTTCTGTTTGGGGTCATGCCATATTACATGTCACATCATTGGTTCATATCAGACCAACTACATATTATCAATATTCACCTTTGCAACTGACATTTGGTCATGAACCTAATATTTCTCACCCGCAAGTTTTTGGTTGTGCTATTCAAGTTCATATTTCACCACCACAACGTACTAATTAAAATGGGTCTCAATGAAGACTTGAGATTTATGTTGGTTTTGATTCACCATCTATTATTAGGTATCTTGAACCTTTAATAGATGATTTATTTACTGCACGTTTTGCAGATTGTCATTTTGATGAAATAACTTTCCCAACTTTGGAGGGAGAAAAACTAAATCATGAAAAATAAGGCAAAATTTTTTGGAATGAAACGACTCTGTCTCACTTTGAACCCGCAACAATCAATGTGAGCAAGATGTTGAAAAAATCATTCATTTGCAAAGAGTTGCAAATCAATTACCAAATGTATTTATTTACACAAGAAAAGTGACAAAGTCATAAATACAAGCAGATAATATTCAAGCAAAAACTAATGTCCTTACTGGATAATTTGTTATAACAAATGAATTTTAAACACGCTAGAAGCGTGGTCGACCAATTGGTTCAAAAAATTCTATACCTCGAAAAAGAAAAGTACACGAGAAAAATCAACCAAAAACTTTAGAAAAAAATAACATTAGAAAAGATTGATCAATCAAATATTGAAAATATGAAGAACAATAGTGTCTGAAAATAATGAGATTTCAATAAATTATATATGATCTCATAAATTATGAGACCAAAATAATGTTGTTATAGACAATATTTTCGACTTTAACGATGTTCTTGACATTATACAAAATGAGGATCCTGAACTACAGTCTGTTAAAAACTGTCAACATAAAAATGATTGGTTAAAGTGGAAAGAAGCCATACAAGTAGAATTGAGGGTATCGTCCCATAGAGAATAAATTAAATTTAAGTTTACTAACTTTTATGAGATTCTAGTTATGTAAACAAAAGAGAGTTTGATTTTGTTTTATGTTTAATTAATCTAAGAAAATGGTAAAAATGTGGGTTTCATCAATTTATGGATGATTGTATTGGATCTCGAATATGCCTATTGCTATCTATTTCAATTCTTGATTTGTAATTTAGTTCAGTTCATGCGTTCTTGACAATCGATAAAATTATAATATATAATTTTTTTTTTCAAAACAAATTAAATATATTCTAAGCAGGACCTGAATCTATTCCTAACCCAAATTCGAATGATTAGAATGCATTAAAGTTTAGATTATCTATATGATTGCACACTTGATAAATGTTATTCTTAACATTTATTGTACATATGTTAATTTTACCGCATTCTAAACTTATTGAGAGTCTCCCAACACTATAATAAGCATCTAATTATCTAATTGGTGACCAATCAATTAAATAATGCAATGAGTATGCAAAATTAATCAAGAAACGCAAGAATAAACTAAACTACTAGTTTTGAATTAAAACAAATAAACAATATGTTTCATCTTCATCCAATACAAAAGTAGATCTGTCTAACACGTTAATACATAAATTACAAGAAGAATAATAGAAAAATATTACCGGATCATGAAATAAATCAAAAGATGTTGATCTTCAAACCTAATGTTAAATTCTTCAAAATCTTGATGTAATTAACCTTCAATTCTTGATATAGGTTGATATCCTCTCTCAGAATATAGTAATTGTCCTGTTGTTCTTGATGAATTTGATGATACCATTGTGTATGAAGATGCAAGAGAGGTTTTTTACGTGTAGCCCTCGTTTTCTATTTATAAGAGCTGTAAAATAGGTCAAAATCGAGTTCAATTTGGTTTTCAAAAGAGTTTGAATCACGAAAGGAAACTAAAGATTGCTCTGCAGAAATGGCCCGTGCTCGAACCGTAGAACCAAATGACTCTTGGATTGGGGAAAATAGGGTGCCACATGCGTGTGCCCAGGTTCGTCTCTGAGCAGCTTTTGGTATTTTTGCCATAATTTCTCTACGCGTATCCGATTGAGTTGATTCAAAATGCATTAGAAAGGTAATTCAAAAGGATACAATTATTATGGATACAATTTTTCAAATTCGAACTTTTTCTATTAGAAAAATTATGAATTTGATACTAAAAATCCACGACATAACTTCTTCGGCTGGAAATTAATTTGTGAAAATACTTCCTCTATATTTCACTCTTTTGACCCCCAATTACATCCAATTGATCTTATATGATCTTCAATTATCATTTTGTGCTTCGAATCAACTATTGGATGTTTACATTTTGGTCTCCAAACTTTGAATTTCTATCGTTTTCGCACATTTTTCGTTCCTTTATTCCAAATCCACTCATTTGCATTAAGTTCAATATAACAAACATAATTAATACAAAATTAAACTACAACTCCTCCAAATCACTAACAAATACTCTAATTTAATGACCTAGTTAAGTGTACAAAATACATTTGTCAAACACCCTCAAACTTAAACATTTGTTTGTCTTCAAACAAAAATATAACCTAACTTAACCAAAAACATTTAAACACACATATAGTTAGATAATTTGTTTTTGTCTCAGGATTGGAATATATGTATTAAAACTATGAACTGCTGCAAAATCACAATGTTAAAATTAATTTTTATTTATTCAATGCAAAGTCGACTTTTGTGTGTGTGTGTGTGTGTGTAAATTCATGTCAAACATCGTAAATTCATAAAGTGATTTAAATCTCAACCCTCAATAGTCAAAATTTTCCTTTCTTCTCTCGTGAGTTTCATACCCCCAAACTTATTCTTTTCACTCTTTTCCCATGGTGTGATCTAAGGTTGAATTTATATATATTCCTCACCTTCTTTAGTTTGGTTAGATCTTACTAATTGCAGTTCAATACATCAACAAATGCGGATTCTCCTTATTTTTTATTAATTCAATCTCAAAGAATCAACTAAGTTAGTATCAACTGTCAAAGGTTTAAATTTTCTCCAATAAGTATTTGGGGGTTTAATCAAAACATATAATAATATATATATTTTTTTATATTTCCTTTTTTTAATTGCATGTGCGGAGTTCTCTCCATTAAACTTTCTAAGTGACCCTTGTAGCGAGCCTTTGACCAATGACTCTCAAGTCAGATGACTATAGGTCACCAAATTTTAGATACCCTTGCAGACTTAATCACTCGAGTCATAAAGGCTACGAACAGAAGTTTTTTTTTTTTATGTGTAGCCCTCGTTCTCTATTTATAAGAGCCAGAAAATAGGTCAAAATCGCGTCCTATTTTGTTTCCAAAAGAGCTTGAATCGTGAAAAGAAACTAAAGATTTGTCTACAGATATGGCTCGTGCACGCACACCGGTATAACTACCGCGTGCGCCGTAGACCAAGGACTCTCAGGTTGGGGAAAATAG
The DNA here is from genome assembly GCA_035079005.1 of Fraxinus americana. Taxonomy (NCBI): domain Eukaryota; kingdom Viridiplantae; phylum Streptophyta; class Magnoliopsida; order Lamiales; family Oleaceae; genus Fraxinus; species Fraxinus americana. The sequence goes on along the minus strand of JAVHZT010000228.1, from coordinate 31,778 downwards.
GGTTCCGCGCGTGCACGTACCATGAAATGCCCGCGCGCCCGCAAGTTCGTCTCTAAGCAGCGTTTGGTATTTTGGCCATAAAGTTTTCTATAGGTATCCGATTGAACTGATTCAAAATACGTTGAAAAATTAATACAATTTTCCAAATAGAACGTTAGCTATTCGAAAAATGGGTCTCAATTTGATAATAAAAATCCATAGTATAACTTCTTCAACTGGAAATTGATTTGTGAAAATATTCCACCATATTTCACTCTTTTCAGCTCCAATTGCGTCCAATTGATCCTATATGATCTTCAATCATCATTTTGTGCTGCGAATCAACTATTGAATATTTACAATTTGATCCTCGGACTTTGAATTTCTATCGTTTTCCACGTTTTTCGTTCATTTCTTCTAAATCCACCAATTTGCGTTAAGTTCAACCTAACTACATAATTAACAAAAAATTAATCTATAACTCATCTAAATCACTAACAAATACTCTAATTTAATGGCTAAGATAAGTGTACAAAATACACTTATCAGGATAAAAATTGATTTTTGTACGAAAGATAAATGAAAATAATGAAATTACCAGATACGAAAGCGACTCGTAGTTCAAGGTTTTCCACAAAGACCAAGAATTGATTATAAGAAAACATATTTTCCTGGATACCATCACTTTTAGATTTTTAATTAGTTTGAATGTGTCACAAATGCTATGCACTTTATTGATGTAGTGACTAATTATTTGTATGATTCACTTGATAATAACATATATATGAAAGTCCCTGAAGGATTTAAAGTGTATGAAACAAATGATAATGCCCAAGAACTACGTTTTCAATTAAATTGCAAAGATCATTATATGTATTAAAACAATTCGGACGCATGTGGTATAATTGTCTTAGCGAATATTTGTTGAAGGAAGGCTAAAAAACTGACGATGTCTGCCCATATATTTTCATAAAAAAAATATTGGATTTACAATTGTAGTAGTTTATATTGATGATTTAAATTTAATTGAAACTTTTGAAAAGCCCAACAAAATTGCAAATTATTTGAAAAATGAATTTAAGATAAAAGATATGGGAAAAATCAAATTTTGTCTTGGGTTGCAAATTGAATATTTCCAAGAAAGATTAATTGTTCATCAATCTACCTATACAGAAAAAGTTTTAAAACGTTTTTATATAGATAATGTATGTCCATTGGCATCACATATGGTTGTTCGATCATTTGATGTGAAAAGAACAACCATTTGATGTGAAAAAGATAATTTTCATCCATTTGAAGATGAAGAAAATGTTCTTGGTCCTGAAGTATCATATTTTAGTGCGACTGAAGTGTTAACTTATCTTGCAAACTGTACTCGACTCGACATAACTTTTTCTGTAAATCTCCTTGCAAGATATAAGTCTACACCAACACAAAGACATTGAAATGGTATTAAATATATTGTTCGTTAACTCAAGAGTACTATTGATTTGTGATTATTTTATTTTCAAAAGTCGGAATCTGCTTTAGTGGGATATGCAGATGCATGTTATCTCTCTGACTCACATAAAGCTAAATCACAAATAGGATACGTGTTTACACGTGGATGAATAGCTATATTATTGAGATCTGTGAAGTAATCATTGACAGTAACAACCTCAAATCATTCTAAAATTATTGCAATACATGAAACAGACCGAGAATTTGTATGGTTAAGGAACATGACACATCATATCCAAGTATCATGCAGATTAATTTCAACAAAGGATGGTCCAACAGTTTTGTATGAAGACAATGTTGTTTGTATTGCATAACTCAAATGAGGTTATATCAAATGTGACAGGACGAAGCATATTTCGGCAAAATTATTTCATACACATGAGTTTCAAAAGAATAGCAACATCGATGTTCAATAAATTTGTTCAAATTATAATGTGGCCGATTTATTTACAAAAATATTGTTAACATCTACATTCAAGAAATTGTTTCATAAAATTGGAATGAGTCGACTCAAAGATTTTCAATGATCAACATCAGGGGAGTAGCTGTAATCTTTTTCATTCGTTTATGTTTTATTTCACTGGATTTTCCTAACAAGTTTTAATGAGGTAACAATTACCTTTAATACTCCAAAATAACTGCATTCTTTTTTCGTTTGATTTTTTTTTCTTTGTCCTATTGGGTTTCAAAGAAAGTTTTAACGATGCATATATTTTATAATGTGTCATTTAAAGGGGAGTGTTGTAAATGGTAAGTTTATTAGTGAATAACAATTGTACCCCTACAGCCCTAGAAATTATAACCATTGTATCCTTAATCCTACCCTATAAGTATAGGATTTTGGTTTTCATTATAATACACACAAGTCTATTGACTTTTATTCTCTCTCTTTTCACAGCAAAATATTATTTATCTCTTTTTAGCTGATAAATAAATTATTTTGGATAAGGCAATTTTTATTTTTATTTTTTTAAAAATAAAGCTCCATTACAATCCCATTTTTTTAAGGCTCTACAAAGACAAGAAGGCGAATTATGATTCTCTTTCCTCGATATAAAGGAAAATAAATGAATACAACAAGCGAGCATACATAACATCTTGTCAAAGAAATAAATATTAGAAACAGTATTTGAGAAGATACTGTCTTTGGTACAAACGTTAAAAAGAAACCAAAAAGCCTAAAGGCATTTAAATGTGAGAAAAATGCATGTATGTCCATTTATACTAGGGTGCAAAGTGGTCAGTATTAGTCAAGAGGACTATGATAGAAAACTTATAAGTGATTATCGATCCAAAACATCAATAATCAAACATTACCGAATTAACCATCCATATTGAAATCAATGAGAACATCAAAACAAAATTGGAAACATACCTTAGATCCATAAATTATGATTCTTTGCATGATGGGGTTAGATCTTCCAATTGATTCATGGTCTCCTCTACAACCTTTTGATCTCCATTGATGGGGAATATAGAGAATCTAGAAGTACCACTAACAATTGGGGACCATAACCTATATATTCATAAGATAATGACTATTCATTATCTTTCATTTGTTTTAAATCGGCCCCTCAACAATATAAAACAAACATCCGGTCTCTACACTTTAATTCCATGAAACTTTAATACCCATTAGTCAAAATTTGTCTTTTGTGGATCACTTTAATGACTATACTTTAAATAATAGCACTACACATTTTAATTTGTTACTTGTGGCCCCAAATATTGTTAGAATATTCCAACAATCTCCCACTGGGCCATACATGTAACATTTCAAATGTACATAACCTTATGAGCTCGAAATTTTGCTATCGTTATTATGGGTATTTCCAAACAACCTCGTCCATCAGTCATATTGATATAGGATCAAAGCGGTTTTCGTCACATTTAGCGTGACTAAACCCATCAATGGTCACGCATACCCATACAACCAAATGACATAGATCAATCATGGAGTGTAGCACGGAAATTACATGTTATGTGATCCAAACATGTCTATTTCCAACTGGTCCACCTTATTTTTTAAGTGAGATCAACCATAAACTTCAATCAGAGTGAAACTGAACTGAATACTTTATTTCTAAAATAAATCGAATATCCATGGACAAAAATATGTGTCTAAAATAGACAACATCCAAATACAAACTCCCACTAAACTGGCATATCATCAAAAGATGCAACACCCGTGTGAGCATTATGCTCATGAAAGACCTTTGGGTGGTAGCCATTTAGTAAATGGATCCATGATTATGGAGTTTGTCTTTATATGCTTTATTGTAATCTGACAACTCTGATTTCTTTCCTTAACAACTAGGAACTTAATGTCTTTAGACTTTGACATCGTCGTGTTCCCGTTGGAATACAAGACTGTTATTGTCACATAATAACTTAACTTAAATGGTCTTTCAATTCCATTCAAAATATGCAGCCCAGTGACAATATTTTGCAGTCATATTCCATGATCAGAATCAGAATATCCAATGATCTCCAATTGGTCTGATTTTTCTGAATGTGATCATGTAATTTTTAGTTCTCTAAAGATACTGAATAACCTTATGGCTGCTTTCCAAATTTCCATCCCGAAATCTGTTTAAATATCTGTCTAGCATTTCAACAAAGAATGCTTTATCCGGATCTGTATAAATATGAGTATACATTAAATTCTCAATTGTTGAAACATAGAGAATTTTACGTATTTCATTTTTTCTTTAAATTTATCCTTGAAACTTTAATCGAGACTAAACTTGTCTCCCTTAGCAATAGGGGTGTCACTTGATTTACAGTCCTGCATGCCAAACCTTCTAAACACTTTATCGATATAGCTCTTTTGTGACAATCCATGAATACCTCGAAAGTAATCCCGATGTATCCAAATCCTTAATACAAAAGAGACGTCACCAAGATCTTTCATCTCAAGACTCCTTGATGAAAATCTCTTAGTTTCGTGCAACATGCATATATCATTGGTGGGAAGCAGTATGTCATCAACATATGAAATCAGAAATATTTGTTTACTCCCACTGAACTTGCGATACACACAATCACCAACAACATTCATCTCGAAACCGAATGAGATAATTACTTGATGAAACTTGTGGTACCATTGACGGGAAACTTGTTTGAGCCCATAAATGGATTTCTTTAATTTGCAAACCATATTCTTTGGATCTCCTGACACAAAGTTTTCTGGTTGTATCAAATGGATCGTTTCATCAATGTCACCATTGAAAAACGTCGCCTTAACATCCATCTGTAATAGCTCAAGATCAAAATGTGCAACAAGTGCCATAATTGTCCTGAAAGAGTCTTTCGTTGAAACTGGAGAGAAAGTCTCTTTGTAGTCAATACCTTCCTTTTGTATAAAGCCTTTAGCTACAAGACGAGCCTTATATCTTTCCACATTACCAATCGAATCTCTTTTTGGTTTTCAATATCCATTTGCAACCAATGGGTTCGCACCTTCTGGTAATGGGACAAGATCCCAAACTTTATTGTCTTGCATAGACTAATACTCCTTATTCATGGCATCAATCCACTTTTAAGAGTAATTCCTTTGCATGATTTGATGAAAGTTGATTTATCAGATCTTCTTTCACTAATCCATGCCATCCTTATTTTCTTGGAAAAGACTATAAAGTCATCCAAAATTGTCTTTCTCCCTTTTGTCTTTCTCCCTTTTATAGTGGATTTCCGTAATGACTTTGTACTTGAGGTTGTTGAGTTTGAATTCCTGGAACAATCTGTTGATTGTTTATTGGGGATTTGATAATGTTGTCTTGATCCGAAATTGCTTCTCGAACAAGATTTGGAGCAAGAATTTGTCCTTGAACCTGATCATTGTCAATTGCAACAGAAGAATTATATACATATAATTCATTCAAGACAAACCCATATAACCTTATCTCCCCCCACAAACTCTACATCCTCAAGGAACCGAACATTTCCCGTTTGAAAATTTACTGGATAGTGGGATCTTTAAAAAATATTGTAACCCCTTAAAAAATTGGCTTCATTTGGAGCTGCAGTCTTCACTGATCTTTACTAGAAAGATCCTGATGTAATGTGGAATAATTCCTCATTCCTCTAAAAATTTTAGCAAAAGGCATTGGACGTTGTTCTCCTGATTCGTCATATCTTTCATAGTATTCACCACTAAGGTAAGATCTGACTTAATGAATTCTTTTACTGAATTGATTTTCAATCTCAGTCTTGTATGCCTTGAACAAGTCCAATGTTTGGGATTCCTCATAAATGAGATATATGTAGCCATATTGAGAAAATTCGTCTATGAACTTAATGAATGACTGTTGACCATTCCAAGAAACCGAAGGAAATGGTCCACAGATAACCATATGAATTAGTTCTAAGACGTCCGAAGTCATATGACACTTAATCTCCTTATGTTTGTTTTGATTTCCTTCTAACACAAGATTTTTCATTCTCTTTTGAGAGAAGTGACCTTATTGCTTGTGCCAAAACAAAGTAGAATTTTAATTGGTTAATTTATGTTCAATACCATGCGGATTCATATACAAGATTTCTTTATAAGAGGCAACTGTATTAAGCTGATATAGGTTATTATTACCAAATAAAGAACTGATGCCCACAATATTTGAGGTAAGAAAGAGATCATCCTGACTATTTCAAATTGAACAAGAGTAACCAAATTTGTCCAATGTAGAAATAGAAACCAAATTCCGTCCAAAAGACGGTACCGCAAATGTCTCTTTCAAATTCAAATAATAACCAGCCTTTTAATGATAACCTAAAGTCCATATAGCCTCTACCTTAACTGATTTGCCATCACCCCACATAGATGAATCTTTCAGCATCAATTGGTTTTGGTAGATCAGACAACCCCGCATATACACACTTATTTGAATAGTAATACCGAAATATATTCACCAAGTGTGTCTAGGTTTTGACATTAAATTTACCTCAAAACAAACCAAAATGAGAAGTGTACTTTTCTTCACACGCCAAGCGTGATATTTAGTACAGTCTCTCTTTATATATCCCAAATTTTCACAAAAGTTACAACTTAATTTATCATTTTCAGGCTTGTGCTGTTTATTTTAAACCGAACCGAATGCAGCTTTGTTATTCTTTATTATCCTTAGAAGTACTTGCCAAGTGAGTAATGCCAGTTTTATGTTTGCTTTAGCATTTCTTCTTATTGCACATAATATGGAAATGAACTCATTAAGAGTCCACTTTCCCCTTATGATGCTTGTAATCGCCCTTAATCAGCAGAATTGTGCAAGAAGCGTAATCAATACCAAATGTAAGAGCAAGTCATCAGACAGCTCGAGCTTTAGTGCCTTAAGCTTAGAAGCAATGTGAGACATCTTCATGATGTACTCCCTTATATTTGCTTTACCTTTATACTTTATTGAAATCAAGCTTTGCAAAGCGTGCTTGTTTCAGCCTTATCGCTTTTTCGCAAAACGTTTCTCATTTCGACAAGAAATCACCGGCATTAGTTACCTCTTCGAGATATTGTGCCTCCAAAGGCTTCCGAATGCCGCGTAATGATCATTAGACTCATGCGATTTGAGCGATCCCACTTCTCAAAGTTCCCTTTTCCATTAGATGAACTTTCTTCCGTAAGAAAAGCGGGTTGCTCAATCCGGAGCGCATGATCTAGATCTTTGACCAAGAACAATTAATATGTTCTCTTTCCAATTCTTGATGTTTGTTCTAATTAGCACTGGAATGGAGTTGATGTTGACAGATATAGCAGTAGTGGATGGATTAACTGAATAGAGAACTTATTCCCAATTAACATGTTTACATTGGAATCCGTATAAACAATTAAGTTATTCAAATAATGGTACGTCCCATCTCAAGATACCTAGCACATCATTAATATCAAGTCTTTGGACAGTAATATTAACTGTAAGTGGTACTCTTGGTGTAGTGATCAAACATTGACAATAACTCCTGTCAAATAATAAACCCATCTTTGGATTGATTTATTATTCACATGGAAACCTTATAATTGTCACACATTTACCACCACAAGTGTGCATACAATTCGGCCAAATATTAACCTTCCTTTGGGACGGCTAATATCCGCATGAACAAGCATACACACGAATTCCTTCTAATATTCTAAGTTAATTAATTTCCACAAGAGAGGTTGCTTTGGCAACATATTGCTTCAATCAATTCACTTTTGAATATTATATATTCAAATTAGTCTTTTATACCAAAATTTGAAAAGCAGAATACTTAATTGTATTTATCTTGAAACTTTAAGGGCCTAAGGGTTAATAATTCAATACTTTAGGGGTCAAAATTAATTAATTCAAAACTTTAGGGACCAATAATTAATTATTGAAAACTTTAGGGACACAAAACTTAATTATTTAAAACTTTAGGGGCTAAATGTTAATAATTTGAAAGTTTAGGATTCAAAAAATCAATTATGCAGAACTTTAGGGGCCAAACTAAGCCAACTATGAACATTCAGGGACTTAATTACAAAATTCAGAACTTAAATGGCCCAAATTAATTAATTTCAGAACTTCAGGGGTTGAATTATTAAACCCAGAACTTTAAAAGGCCCAATAGGATGAACTTTAAACTTTAGGGGATTGAGTAATTAAAACCCATAACCTTAAGGCCCAACTTGAACTAACTTAAAACCTCAGGGGCTAAAACATAAATTTTAACCCTAATCCTTAAATTGCAGACAAGGACCTTAACATATCAAATTTACACAAGAGGTCCCGCCCCCAAAACTTCCAAACCGAAAATTCAATGGTAGAAACCCCTTCATCTCCCCATAACTGAAAACACTTAATGGAGGCTCCTCCATCTCCAAGAAAATGGAAGTCACGGACAATTTCTCCCACCGCAGCTAGCGGCCGCTTCAAGTCGCAACAAAGAATAAGCCAAAGAAGCGCCGGGGCGCTTTCAAGAAATTCGTCCCCATGTCAGAATAAAGAATGGCTGCCAAAAATTAATAATAAAAAAATTTTTTTTTTTATTTTTTTTCTTTGTTTTTTAAACTGAAACCTTAATTCCAAAAAAAAAACAATAGATCCAAAAAATCCAATCTTTATTTCAAATCCGAATTTTGAAGGAAATCATAGATCTATATAATTATCCCAAAAATCATATTATAACATGCTCAAAAAACATGTAATATTAATCCAAATATTAGATCTATAACATAATATGCTTGAATCCATAATATCATGCTTAGATCCATAAAAATAACATGCCAATTTCATGAATTAAGATACCAAAACTCTAGATCCATAACACAATATGCCAAATTTATGTAATAACAATCCAAATTCCAGATCCATAACAGAAAGATCAAATAACCCAAATTATTACATGCTAATTCCATATGATGATTTCCAAATTCTAGATTCATAATATAAAATCAAAAATCCATAGAATTCAGAATTTCAAAATTCAATTTCTCAATGATTCAACAATGGATCGGCTCTGATACCACTTGATAGAAAACTTATAAGTGATTATCGATCCAAAACATCAATAATCAAACATTACCGAATTAACCATCCATATTGAAATCAATGAGAACATCAAAACAAAATTGGAAACATACCTTAGATCCATAAATTATGATTCTTTGCATGATGGGGTTAGATCTTCCAATTGATTCATGGTCTCCTCTACAACCTTTTGATCTCCATTGATGGGGAATATAGAGAATCTAGAAGTACCACTAACAATTGGGGACCATAACCTATATATTCATAAGATAATGACTATTCATTATCTTTCATTTGTTTTAAATCGGCCCCTCAACAATATAAAACAAACATCCGGTCTCTACACTTTAATTCCATGAAACTTTAATACCCATTAGTCAAAATTTGTCTTTTGTGGATCACTTTAATGACTATACTTTAAATAATAGCACTACACATTTTAATTTGTTACTTGTGGCCCCAAATATTGTTAGAATATTCCAACAGACTATACTCATGACATCAACGTTACTCCAATCAATCTATAACTAGTTTGTTAGCTACCCGATTTCCTTTCTCTTTTGTAGAATACTATTGGCAATTTTTTTTTTTTTTAAAATCTAAGTGTTCATAGATTGAGGAACACATGATCAATTTTTTTTAGGGATAATTACAATTTCACCCCCAAACAAACATTTGTAGACTTTCTCCTAACTTTTCATTTGTTGCAACCGCTATCTCAAATATTTCAAAATGTTTTAGTGGAAACCCAAATGGATGGAAAACGTTCAGTTTGTGGTCAGATGACCAAGAAAAATTGATTTTGACATTCTTTTGACCAATTAAGTGGAGGGTAAAATGGTAGCTTTATAATATCACCATATAAAATAATTAGAAATAATTTAAGAAATACCAAAAAAAAGGAAAATGATAATAATGAAACCAATCTAGAAAAGCCCCCACCAACTAAATCAGGTGTTTAAAGATTGGTTTTTAAAAATCAGGTATACAATTTATTTATTCAAAAATCAGGTATTTTATTTTAAATATTAATCACTTAATCTATTCAAACCCTAAACTAATTCATTTCTCTCTACTTGCTCCCATTCTATTCATCTCTCCATTCTCTCAGCCGCCGCCTCTACCGCCACCGTCAGAGTCTTCTCCCTTCTCCCTCCCATTGCCCTTCTCTTTCCCCTTCCCACTGCAGCAGTGTCACGACGCTGATGCACGAACTGCGTCGCGACGCTGCCGGGCGCAATGATGTCGCGATGCTGCGGCGTTGTCGTGACGCTGCTGCAGTTCGCGGCAGTAACGCGACGCTGTTGGGTCGGATGGAGGGTTCAAGTACTTTGATGGTGTTTTAAGCTTAGTTCGGGTGGTTGTGATTTTGTGGGTTTGGATGGTGTTTTGTGTGGTGGTCATGGTGATAGTGTTTGTGTGGTGGATCTGGCGGTTGGGGAGGGTTTGGATGGGTTTTTGTGTGGTGGTGATGGTGTTTGTGAGGTGGTGTATGGTGTTGCAGCAAGTGTTGGTGGCGGCGACGATGTGATAGTCATGGCTTTGTTTCTAGCGGCGATGGTGGTGCGTTTCTATTGTTGGTAGTGTTGGACGGTCTGTGGGTGTTGGGCGCATCTTTCTTTGGTGTGTGGCTGTGTTGACGGATCTGTTTGTTGGTGGTTTGGACTGATTTGTGGTGGTTTGGGTAGTGTTGTAGTGTGTGCGGTGGTGATGGCGGTGGTGGTGTGGTGATTTGTTGGCAGTGGCTTTGTTGTTGGTAGTGTTGTAGTGCTGTGGCGGTGGTGGTGGGTTAGGGTGGTTGCAAGTGGATATAGTGGCGGTGGTGGAAGATCTGGTGATTTTGATTTTCTGTGACTAAAAATATAATTTGTGACCTTAAAATTCTATAATCTGTGATTAAAAATATAATCCGTGACCAATCATTTTTTTATCTGTAACCCAAAAATTTTATAATCTGTGATCGTAAAAAAATCTGTGACCAATTAATTTGGAAATCTGTGACTGTGTGACCTATAAATTTTGATATGTAACAAACTAATTTTGAAATCTGTGACCAACGAATTAATTGTGACATATAAAATTTTTGAACTGTGACCGTAAATTGTAAATTTGTGACCAAAATGGTCACCAGAATAGTCGCCGAAATAATTGTCGGAATTGGAGCAGTTGTCGGAACGGTCGACGGAGAAGAATGGTGGTTGGAATGGTGGTCAGAATAGTCCCCGGAGCGGTATGGGTGGTGCATGTGAGATGTGTTAATTATATTACATATTTAATAATAAATTGATTTAATAATTTATTATTTCATAAATAAAAAATTAAAAAAAAAACCTGATTTTTGAATTGGTGTAAAGTATATACCCATAAAAAAATCATACACAAAAAAACCCACAAGAAAAGTTAGCCTTTACAAACACATTGCTGTAGGTTTGAACCTCAATTCATGAATTAAATCCAAAAATTATTATCAAATAATAAAATCAGTAAGAAATTATAGTGACGAAAGGCAAACTGAAGAGGAATTATCCAGAAATTAAAAAAAATTTCTTTAACTTAATAAACAAGATCGTCCATTCGTTCACGTGTATGTTATACTAAGATTAGGGATTCGAATTTTTACGTAAATTCGATGATCAATTCTAAAAATGGATTTGAATCATGAACTTTCAGCTTTTTGGATCACGAGCTAGCTTCTAATTTCAAGAATTTGATGCTTTAAACCTCCAAGTATTATATGGTATTCTCCAAAGTCAAGACTACATCGATGTGTGAACACATTCTTTTAATTAAATAAATAAACTAATTCTTGAATTGAATAATAAGAAAATGTGATTTCTCTCTCTCTCTCTCTTCGAATTTGAACACTATGCAATTATGTATTATGATTCTTGTAGGATTTTTACGTCCATCTAATCTCTATTTATAGAGAAAAAAGATGTTCCAATCCATATAAAATAATAATTTCAATATCAAATAGGAGCCTTAATTAAAATTCAAGTATGAGTTTTAATTAAAGTCCAAATCCAAGTAGGAGTTTTAATTAAAGTCCAAATCCAATTAGTTTACATTTAATTACATGTGTAGGCCTAGAACCTCAATTACAATTACAACAAGTTTACAACTTTTGTGGTAATTACAAGTAAATACAAAACTATATTGTAATTACAATTAAGTCCAAAACTATTATAATTACCGTAATTAAGTTCAATTACTTTATAGAGCTACTATAGAGACCTAATCGGACATATATTTTTCAAACTCCAATAATTAGATAATGTCTAGTTGACCCTAGACCACCCAATATAATTATTAGTTTTTGTTTTTTTCACTAAAGACAAAAGACTGGACTCTCGAAATATATAAGATCACAGAAACCAATAAATATGTAATAATTTCCTCTGACCTTCCGTATATATATTTTATCTCCGTCTGAGATTCGATAATTAGGTACGAGTATAAAATATCGTTTTGGCCCCTCTAATTATTCTCACTAACTTAAGCACCATTTTCTACAACGGCCCTACGAAAAAAATCACAAATGTCGAAATTTAGCAATCGATAAACATCGAGATAAAATTTTAACAGTTCAACGAAAAATACTTAAATAGTCACTCTACCCATTTTTAGGGCAACAGTTCCCGACACAAAGTCATGTTTCTACTTCGCTCATTATCAAGTTCCCAACTCATTGAGATATTTAACCAATCAAATTGATCTCATCCATTGATGAATCAAAGAATCATTAAAATCACGAAAAGATATATGTAAATCTGTCAAGTGATTTAGATGAAATACACAGCGGTCAAGTGAAATTTAATTCTTCGTACGGTCATGCTATAGAATGAAACTCGATACATGGTCCATTCAATATACTCCAAGTTTACTAGTGTCATCTTAAACTATTTCTGTGATAAGAACAAATCACAAACCAGAAAAGTGAATCAGACAACACTACAACCTTTCGGTACAAGGTGCCAACCCTTATATAGAGGTAGTAAACAAATTGTTTATGATCAAAATATAAATCGTGTCACAATGCACTTCTCAACGCAAGTATCCAATTTATATTAATACAAGTGATCATAGACACTTTAATTTGCATGCTCAATAAATAAATACAATAAATGAAATAAAAATAATTTTATTTAATATAAGAAAATTGTTATTTTTAAATCAACAAAACTATACTATATGGGCACACAACCTAACGTACCATCTCCTAAATCCATCGCCCTCTCCCCCAACCACAATAAGGTAACGATTCCTTGACACTACTTGATAGGAATGTAAAATACACATTTTACATCTTTAGTTAATGCGCTCATATGACTATTTTATACCTAAATATACTTAGTAGTCTCACATTTTGGTTTAGGTGGCAATTCGATGGATATTGTATAATTTGGAAGAAATATGTGAAAATGGACCAAAGTGAAAGGAAATGAAAGTTCAAGGACTAGAGTGAAAATACACAAAAGTTGTGTCAAACCAAATGATGAAGATTTGAGAGTTAATTGGTTGAAAGAAGATGTCAAATGGATGAAATATCGTCAAAATATGATCACATATCAATTTCAAATCGAAAAGTTATACACCAATTTTTAGCCTCATATTGAGACCCATTTTAAACATGAAAAACGATCGAATTGAAAGATTATATTTGAATAAAATTTCTAGCCCTTTTAATTATCTTTCCAACGCATCTTGAATCTCCTCAATCAGATATCGAGAAAAGAAGATATGACCAAAATACTGAATGCTGTCCGGAGGAAATTTCGTAAAATCATGCGGCCGCATAGACCATTACCGAAAGTTTGAGGGCTGAGTTCATTTGTTCTATGCGACTGCGAGTTTCTAAACCATGCGGTCGCATGGTTCATTTCCGACATGAAAATTCTGGATTCCTAATTAAAGTCAATTACCTATGGAAACAACTATAAATACATATTTTAAAATCCTAGAACGGACCAGAACGCCTCCAACCTATTTTCTCTCTATTTTTCTTAGATCTATCATGTGTAACTAACTTTTGGTGCTTAATTGAAGGATACCGAAGCCTTGAAAAATATTATAACTGTGAAATCTACCTATTTTCATTGTTTAATTTACATATTCAGTATTGAATATTCTTTTATGTATAATTTTATGATTGCCATGTTTGATTGTTAAGAGATCTATTAGTTTTCCATATATTGCAATCTATAGCTAGTTAAATTTCAAATCTGTAATTGTTTGAATCATTTAACTTGTGAACCACTAGGATTTGATAATTTTCTGCGATAGATATTATTGAATTTTAAGAAGAATGTTTAAATAGATTGAATTCAAACGCTAGAGTTTGTATTATCTAATTCATCGATTTCTCTGTTGTTTAAAACTGTTATTAAATTGAATCCTTAGCTATGGTCTGAGATTATTTGATAATTAAGGTTAATTAGAACGCTGGTTTCTGATTAACTAGAATTAAGGAGAAATATGAATTTATTCCAATGATAAATATTGTGAATGTGGATTGATGAATGATTATAAATCTCCAATGGAGAAAGTTGACTTTGATCAAGATTCGTTTCATTGATTTAATACAACTCGTTAATTTACATTTTTATTTGTTATAAGATTGATTTAGTTATAAACAAAAATTCCCCAATCGTTATATGAAGCATAAATTGTTGAATTGCACACTTTTCGTGGGATCGACCCTTACTTCCATTACTACATTAGTTTTAGAGGTTTAAAGACTATTTTTGGGTGCCTACGACAGCACATCAAATTTTGACGCCGTTACCGGGGAATTGTGCTAATTTATTTTTGTGCTTCTTTAGTTATTTATTTCGTTTTTGAAAAAAAATCGTATTTTTCTAGGATTTTTAGGTTTTTATTGTTTTTGGGAATTTTAGTATAGAAATTTATTGTCTTTCTTAATCTAACTTCTTTTTAATTTATTTTTCATTTATTCTTTTTGTTTATGCCCACAACTCGTTCTTCTAATCAAATTGATTTTGCAGTACGATCTAGAAATTGAGAGAACTTTGTGCAGGTTAAGGAGTGACATTCGACAGAATCTTGAAGAAAGCAATCTCAATCCCAACATCCCATTTGCAAGTGATTTCGAGTTTGAAGGAGAAGGAACCATGACTGAAAATAGGACTTTGAAGGAGTTTGCAGCACCTACATTGAATCAACAACCTTTATGCATAACTTTTCTTATTTTAAATGCTACTACTACATTTGAGCTTAAATCGGGAATAATACACCTTTTACCCACTTTTCATGGTCTTGCAGGTGAAGATCCTCGTAAACATCTGAAAGAGTTTCATGTGGTATGCACGAGTATGAAACCCATGAGAATTACTGAAGAACAAATTAAGTTGAGAGCCCTCCCATTTTCTCTAAAGCATTCGGCTAAGGATTGACTCTATTATCTACCATCGGGAAACATTACCACATGAGATGGAATGAAGATGTTGTTCTTAGAGAAAAACTTTCCAGCTTCGAGGGCAGCAAATGTTAGGAAAGAAATGTGTGGTATCAGATAAGATCACAGGGAATCTCTACATGAGTATTGTGAGCGGTTTAAGAAATTGTGTGCAAGTTATCCCCATCATCAGATCAGTGAGCAACTTCTCATCCAATACTTCTATGAAGGTCTTCAATCCATAGAAAGGAGCATGATTGACGCTACAAGTGGAGGAGCTTTGGTTGATAAAACTCCCGAAGGAGCGAGAAATTTAATTGCAAACATTGCAGCCAATTCTCAACAATTTGGCGCTAGATTTGATCACCATTCTAAACAAGTTACCGAGATAAATATCTCATCAATTGAACAACAAATAGCAAATCTAACTACTCTTGTTCGTCAAATGGTCATAGGTAATGTGCAGACATCGAAGGTTTGCGAAATTTGTTCAGTAATGGGACATCCAACTCATGCATATCCAACTCTTCAAAAAGAACCCACGGAACAAGTTAATGCAGCGGGTAGCTTCCCTGGACAACCACAAAGGAATTATGATCCTTTTTCGAAGACATAAACCCAGGATGGAGGGATCATCCAAATCTTAGCTATGGAAAATCGCAATCAAATCAACATGTTGCTCAAAATCGCCCAAACTTTCAACAATATAGGCAGCCATACCCGCCTAGACAACAACAGGGCCAATCTTCTAACTCTGAAATGTCTTTAGAAGATATTGTTAAATCTCTTGCAACTAACACTTTACAATTTCAACAGGAGACCAAGGCTAGCATTCAATGTTTGGAGAATGAAATGGGTCAAATGGCTAGCGCTGTTAGTCGGCTGGAATCACAAAGTTCGGGAAAGCTACCCTCTCAAACAGTGGTAAATCCAAGGGAGAACGCAAGTGCAATTATATTGAGGAATGGCAAGGAAGTGGAAACCCCAGTAAATGAAGTTCCTATATCGTTAGAACAAGACAAGGAGAACGATATGGACATCACTGTGGAAAAGAGTAACCCAACTGAGGATGATGCACCAAAACGTAAGTTTCCTCCACTATCTGACTATAAACCAGTAGCCCCATTTCCTCAGGTTTTGGAA
Organism: Fraxinus americana; assembly: GCA_035079005.1. Lineage (NCBI taxonomy): Eukaryota > Viridiplantae > Streptophyta > Magnoliopsida > Lamiales > Oleaceae > Fraxinus > Fraxinus americana. The sequence goes on along the minus strand of JAVHZT010000228.1, from coordinate 15,263 downwards.
GAATCTAGGAAAAATGATCCAAATAGGGAGCTTTATGAGATTTTTCGAAAATGTGAGGTAAACATCCCCTTGTTAAATGCTATTAAGGAAATACCCCGTTATGCTAAATTTTTAAAAGAATTGTGTACTATTAAGAGAAAGCAGAAACTGAAGGGGTGTGAAAAGGTGAAAGTTAGAGAAAACGTATCTACAGTCATTCAAAGGAAACTTCCTACAAAATGTAAAGACCCAGATATGTTTACTATCCCTTCCATGGTAGGTAACACCGAATTTGAGAAAGAAATGTTAGACCTAGGAGTATCTATAAATGTCATGCCGTATTCCATTTATCCTTCTTTGAAACTTGGCCCCTTAACTGAAACTGGTGTGGTAATTCAATTAGCCGATAGATCAAATGCCTACCCAAAGGGTGTGATTGAGGATGTCCTTGTACAAGTTAATGACTTGGTTTATCCTGCTGACTTTTATGTGCTTGATATGGAAAACAATGACCAAACTAACCCTATCTTGTTAGGAAGACCATTCTTAAAAATATCCAAAACTAAAATTGATGTTCATAGTGGTACATTGACCATGAAATTTGATAGTGAGGTAATTACATTTAATATCTATAATGCCATGAAATTTCCTGTTGATGATAATGCTGTATATTCTATCGATGCAATTAATGATCTAGCACGTGATATTTTTGAACTTGATGGAAAGGATGAATTGGATGTTGCTATTTGTAAGAGTATAGAGAAAGAGAGTGATGAATTAACTTTGAATCCCACCTTGCGAGAAGCTGTTGATATGTTGAACACTCCTCCAAGGTCACAACAAGCAGGTAAGGGTTTATATGTTGATTTGCCTGTTTCTAATGAAAAGCCTCTACCCTCTATTGTGCAGCCCCCCGTACTGGATTTGAAATCTCTCCCTACTCACCTTATATATATATTCCTTGGAGATGATAAAACACTACCAGTGATTATTTCCAACGAATTGACTACATTGCAAGAAGAAAAATTGGTGGAGGTCCTCAAGGAGCATCAAACAGCTATTGGTTGAAAAATCGCAGATATCAAGGGAATCAGTCCATCCACCTGCATGCATCGCATTTTGCTTGAAGAAGGAAAAAAGCCTTCCCGTCAACATCAACGAAAATTGAATCCACCCATGATGGATGTAGTGAAGAAAGAGGTCCTCAAGCTTTGGAAGTTGGCATGATTTATCCTATCTCTGATACCAGTTGGGTCAGTCTAGTTCAAGTGGTTCCTAAGAAGATAGGGATAGCTGTGGTGAAGAATCATAACGATGAATTGGTTACCACCCGTGTTCAAAATGGGAGGGTTTGTATAGACTATAAGAAATTAAATGCTGTGATCCTAAAAGATCACTTTCCTTTACCATTTATTGATCAAATGCTTGAAAGGTTAGCATGTCATTCTTACTATAGTTTTCTTGATGGCTATTCAGGTTATTGCCCTAAAAGATCAAGAAAAGACAACCTTCACACGTCCATTTGGAACATTTGCATACCGTCGCATGCCCTTTGGTCTTTGTAATGCTCCGCAACTTTTCAACGGTGTTTGGTAAGCATAGTTTCAGATTATGTTGAGCATATCATAGAGGTCTTTATGGATTATTTCAAGTATATGGGGATTCATTTGATAACTGTTTGCATAACATTGAGTTAATCCTTAAAAGATGTATGGAAACTAATCTTGTTTTGAATTCTGAAAAGTGTCACTTTATGGTAGAACAAGGTATAGTTCTAGGGCATGTTATCTCATCTAAGGACATTGAAGTAGATAAAGCTAAAATTGACATTATTCAATCTCTACCTTACCCCGCTAGTGTGCGGGAGGTTCGCTCTTTTCTTGGACATGCAGGTTTTTATCTCAGGTTTATCAATGACTTCTCCAAAATTGCTTTACCCCTATGCAAATTGTTACAAAAGGACATGGCTTTTGAATTTGGTGAGGCATGCAAAATGGCATTTGATAAGTTGAAAGAACTGTTGACTTCTGCACCAATCATTCAACTCCCTGATTGGAACTTTTCATTTGAAATCATGTGTGATGCAAGTAACTTTGCAGTTGGAGCAGTGTTGGGTCAAAGAACTGGAAGAGCATCTCATGCCATCTATTATGCGTCCAGAACTCTAAATGATGGCCAGAGAAACTACACCACAATTGAAAAAGAGCTCTTGACTATTGTTTTCGCTTTAGAAAAATTCCGTCCTTATTTACTTGGTACTAAAGTGATTATTTATTCTGATCATGCAGCTCTGCGTTACTTAATGACAAAGAAAAAGGCGAAACCAAGACTAATACGATATATACTTCTCCTGAGTGAATTCAACCTGAAAATCAAAAACAAAAAGGAACAGAAAATAGTGTTGCAGATCATTTGAGCCATTTAACTAACGTAGATGCTGAACTCCAATTGTAGGAAACCTTTCCTGATGAGCAATTATTTTCTGCAAGCACAACTTTACCATGGTATGCAGACAATATAAACATTTTGGTTGTTAATACTTCACCTTTTGGTTTGTCTAGGGCTCGAAGAGATAAACTAAAGAGTGATGCAAAATATTATGTATGGGACGATCCACACCTATGGAAACATTGTGCAGATCAAGTGATTAGAAGGTGTGTTCCTGAAAATGAAATTACCTCCATTCTCACCTTCTGTCACTCTTATGCTTGTGGAGGACATTTTGGAGCAATTGTAAGTTATGCGAGAACTGTCAAAAAACAGATAATATATCTCAAAAGACTAAAATGCCACAAATTACCATACTTGTTTGTGAAATCTTTGATGTTTGAGGAATTGATTTCATGAGACCATTTCCTCTCTCTTTCGATTTTTCTTATATTTTGCTTGTAATGGATTATGTTTCACAATGGATGGAATGCAAAGCCATCGGACTGATGATTCTAAAGTTGTTGCAGATTTTATAAAGTCTGATATATTCTCCAGGTTCAGGATCTCGAGAACCCTCATCAGCAATCGAGGCAAACATTTTTTAATCAAACTGTGGAAGCTCTATTGAGAAAATACCATGTCACCCACAAGGTGTCAACTGCATATCATCTACAAACTAATGGTCAGGCGGAGGTGTCAAATCGAAAAATCAAATCCATCATTGAGAAAACGGTCTGCCCGAATAGAAAAGATTGGAGCTTGCGCTTGGATAAGGCTTTATGGGCATACAGAACTACGTACAAGACACCCATCAATATGTCACCCTACCGGTTAGTGTTTGGAAAACCATGTCACCTTCCAGTGGAGTTAGAATACAAAGCTTATTGGGCCATCAAAAGTTTCAAGATGAAGATGGATGAGAGTGGAGAACACAGAAAGTTGCAACTTCAAGAGCTAGAAGAAATTCGTAATGATGCCTTTAAGAGTGCAAAAATTTACAAGGAGAGGACGAAGGTTTTCCATGACAAGATGATTTCTAGGAAGAAATTTGAAGTATGTCAAAAAGTCCTCCTATACCAATTGCGACTTCGTCTGTTTCCATGTAAATTGCGTTCCCGTTGGATTGGACCTTTTATTATTAATAATGTTTTTCCTCATGGTGCAGTAGAAATTCAGAGTCTGGAAGCCTCAAAGGTATTCAAGGTGAATGGTCATAGGCTTAAACCTTTCTACGAAGGTCTTCAGATGGAGGACGTGACACAATTCGATCTTGAAGACCCATTCTATGCTGGCTGAAAGAAAAAGAAATAAGTTGAGCCAAAGACAATAAACAAAGGTACTGCTTAGGAGGCAACTTAAGGAGAGTTCGTTCCTTTATCTTTTTATTTTTATTTTTTCGCATTCATTTGTTATTTCGTGTTATTTTTGTCCTTTTCTTTGCATTGCACCTTACATTGGGGACAATGTAAGTTTTACGTGTGGGGAATGGGATTTAAATATTTAGATTTATTGCATTTTATTTAGGTTTATTGCATTTAAATTTTGAGTAGTTTAATTTCACAAAATTTTGCATGATTTTTCATGAAAATGAATTGAGAGTTAAATCATTGTTTTGGGTTGTGTATGCTATTTGCTAGAACTAATTAGACTTTTGAAGAACTCTTAACATGATTGAATGAATAATCCTCCAACTTAGAGTTGATTAGTGGAGTTATTTTCTTTGAGGATGGTAGTAACTAAATTCTGTGGACAAAAGCCGGTGAGATTTTTGAGCCTTTAGACTGATACATCCACAACAGTCTCATTATTTTTTTCATGTATGATATTCTTCCATAATTTTGTTTCTCTAGAACTTGCATTGATTCTTTTCAAGATCACATTGACACATGGATGCACGAACATGATTAAAGCCATCTTTGTTACATAAATGAGTTTCATTAGCCAAATAGCCGACCTTGTAATTGAACTTTCCATTGTTGAGCCGCTGGGGGCCTTATTGCCTTTTCTTTGTATAAACTTACATTACAAGTTTTAAACTGAAAAAGCAATGTCTTTACTCAAGCCTTAGAGCTAGTGGAGTGTTGTTGAATGTCATGAGAAGTGTGGGTATACAAGAAAATAAGTGTGTGGGTATCAAGATTTATGGTAGTGCTATTATTGGTGAATTGAAACAAATTTTCTATATCAATTCAGGGAGTTCCATTATTGGTGTATAATTTGGAGTTTGCATTGTACAAGAAAAGCACAAGAAGAAGAAGGAAAAAAATGAATGATTGAAGAAAAAGAAAAGAAAAGAAAAAAATAAGTGATGACGGAGAGTGATTTTAATGTGAAAAAGATCTATATTCATAATTCTTCCTACATCTCAAGAAATAGTTCGATTTGTGTGGGATAGATGCAAAAATGATGAAGCCATCATATGGAGTGGTTGATTTACATGTCTTACATATATGTTTGAGTTAAGTCTATTTTTCTTTACTCCACTAGTTTGGATGGCTCTTGAGTCACATACCCAAATATTTCCCACCTTGACCAGAAGCCAAGTTACAACCATTAAAAAGTTCTTATGATTCTTGTAAAGCATGTGATCCAAGTGGTGGCGAATGAGAAGATATGCAAACATATGGTAGATCATCTCCATTGGAATGAATTTGAGCGAAACACTTACCTTTTAAACACATGAGAATTGAGTGCTTATATCCATGATGGTCTATATGTTTAGTTTACTCCATTTTCATATGAAAATGCTTACTAATTGATTATGAGTTGTGTGAGAATGTTTATTCATGATGTGCTATATGTTTTGAGGAAGTTTGATTGTTTTTATGTTCATGGCATTACGACCTGATTTTTTGGGGAATTAAATTTGAATTTTGCCCGACGACAAGCAAAAGCTAAGTGTGGGGGAATTTGATAGGAATGTAAAATGCACATTTTATATCTTTATTTAATGCGCTCATATTGAGGCCCATTTTTGACTTGGAAAACGATCGAATTGGAAGATAATATCTGAAAAAAAGTTGTATCCCTTTGAATTATCTTTTCAACGCATCTTGAATCGCCTAAATTCGATATTGGGAAAAGAAGATATGACCAAAATACTGAATGTTGTTCAGAGAAAATTTCGTAAAATCATGCGACCGCAATCCTTTAATTCCATGCGGCCGCATAGACCATTACCGAAAGTTTGAGGGCTGAGTTCATTTGTTCCATGCGGCTGCAAGCTTCTAAACCATGCGGCCCCGCATGGTTCATTTCCAACACAAAAATTCTGGTTTCCAAATTTAAGTCAACTACATATGGAAACAACTATAAATACATATTTTAAAACCCTAGAATGGACCAGAACGCCTCCAACCTATTTTCTCTCTATTTTTCTTAGATCTATCATGTGTAACTAACTTTTGGTGCTTGATTGAAGGATATCGAAGCTTTGGAGAACTTTATAACTGTGAGATCCACCTATTTTCATTGTTTAATTTATATTTTCAGTATTGAATATTCTTCTATACATAATTTTATGATTGCCATGTTTTATTGCTAAGAGATCTATTAGTTTTTCATATATTGCAATCTATAACTAAGTTAAATCTCAAATCTGTAATTGTTTGAATCATTTAACTTGTGAAACACTAGGATTTGATAATTTTCTGCGATAGATGTTATTGAATTTTAAGAAAACTATTTAAATAGATTGAATGCAACCGCTGATATTTGTATTATCTAGTTCATCGATTTCTCTATTGTTTAAAGCTGTTATTAAATTGAATCTTTAGCGATTGTCTGAGATTAATTGATAATTAGGGTTAATTAGAACGCTGATTTCTGATTAACTAAAATTAAGGAGAAATAGAAATTTATTCTAATGATGAATATTGTGAATGTGGATTGATTATTTTTTGTGGATTGATGAATGGTTATAAATCTCCAATGGTGAAAGTTGATTTTGATCAAGATTCATTTCATTGATTTAATATTACTCGTTAATTTACATTGTTATTTGTTATAAGATTGATTTAGTTATAAACAAAACCCCTCAATCGTTATACGAAGCATAAATTATTGAATTGCACACTTTTCGTGGGATCGACCCTTACTTTTATTACTACATTAGTTTTAAAAGTTTAAGCACTATTTTTGGGTGCCTACGACAGCACATCACTACTTCATTGTAGAACAAAAGGGGGGCCAAAACTCATTAATTCTCTTCGACTATTATTGCATTTTTAGGATTAAAAGACCATTTGTGTATATAATATAGACTATATTCATCCATCAATTTTTTGGTGTTTGATTTTTGATTTCGATGGGCGGCAATTGCTGGTTTAAGGTTGTGGTGGAGGCTACAGTAGACTATCGTTTGGGGTTATTCTGGTTTAGTTCTGGAATGAGGTTTCATTATTTTCCAATTTTCGATTTTTCAAAATTATTTTTACTTATTTTATGTGGTAATATTATAAAGTTGTCGGTTTACCTTCAACATAATTGGTCAAAAATGTCGAAATCTATTTTCTCGGTCAACTGATAGTATATTAAACGGTTTTTATTCATTTGGAATCCAGCTGCAATATTTTGAAAGGATTGTGATGACGATTGCTATAAATAAAAGAAAAGGTGAAAGTTTGCAACTGTTTGAAAGGTTTGGAAGTGCAACTGCAATTATCCCATTTTTGATCTATTGAATATGTAACCCAAAATTCCATGTTGATTTCGTGTTTTGGTTGAAAAATGAGTTAAAGAGAGATCAAAATTGATAATTAACGTTTGGAGCAGCAACTGGGCGTTTAGGTGCCCAAACGAGACACTAAGGCGCCAATCGGGATAAAAAAATTGGATTATGTACCGAAATTCGACGCTGGGGCGCCATTGGAAGAGTCAATTTGCAACTCGCTTCCCGTCGACCGCTGGGCGCCACTCGCCCGCCACTTGAGCGGTAGTGTTATTAGGGAAAATATTGTTTCCTTATTTTTAGCTTCTTTTTTATTCTGTTTCTAACCATAACATATTTGTTTGGGTCCTATATATAGTCCACGACTTGTATGGCTTTCATATGACTTCTAGAGTGTTAGAATTGTATTAGATACACAATATTCTTTGTATTTCTCTCCATTATTAATAAAAATCTGCGTCCCACTGTCATATTATTGTGTTCTCCTTATATTGTGATCATTACTTCAAATTGTGTAATTCATCTTGCTCATTATTAAAATGTGGTATTGTTTGTCGATTGCATAGTCCTTGTTAATTCGCTAACAAGTGGTATCATAGTCAAGTTCGTTGTTTTCGCAATTTTTGATCTCTTTTTTGGGATGGCAACCATAAATTATGCTAAGCTTTTTTATCGCAATATAAGATTTTCGTTGTGGCAGGTAAAGATGTAAGCAATGCTCGCTCAAATCGATTTGGACGATACTTTATTAAGATTTAACAAGATACCCTCAAATTGGTCGACGGAGAAGAAATAATGTAAGGAACGAAAGGCTCTATCATAGATTCATCTTCATTTTTCGAATAATATTTTTTAGGACGTTTTGAATGAGAAAACTACAACAAAATTATGGTTAAAGTTGGAGCAATTGTATATAACTAAGAGTCTAACCAACAAATTGCATATAGAGTTGCGTTTGTATTTCACCACATGACATGAGGTACATCATTTGAAGAAAACCTCGCCATCTTTAGAGAAATCATTGCTGATTTGGAGGTAAAATATGATGAAGAAGATTTGGCCTTGATTATACTGTGTTTGTTGCCTGCTTCGTTTATGTCATTTAGATACACTATTTTATATAGTCGTGATACTCTCATAATTGAAGATGTGTACGATGCTTTGTTTTCAAAGGAGAAGATGAAATATCGGGTTGGATCTAAGGTTAGAAATGGCGAATGTATTCCTTTTTATGGTGGTCACAGAAGGTAACGTTTAGCAAGGAGACTTCTACAAAAGTATTTAGAGTTGATTCTATTTCAGGGCGTGTTTCGACCCAGGTTTGCAATTTTTGAATTAATTGTGATTGTATTGCTTGTTGTAATAATTCTAGCAATTTTGATATTCGAGGTGATTCTGTTGAGTGGTGTTTGGATTCAATTAATTGAGTTTGTCCTAGTGGACTTTGTGAAAGAGGAGAATTTTTGTTGGGGAGTGCTTTGTTGAAGAGCCATTTGTTTATTTCTTGAATTTGTCTCCAGTAGAGAAATTTTGATGATCTATTTGCTGTAGTGAAATTTGTGTCAAGGTGGAGAGTTGTTGAATATGTGACCCAATGTTCAATGTTGATTTTGTATTTTGGTTTAAAAAGTAGTTAAAGAGGGATCAAAGTTGACAATTGAAGTTTGGAGCAACTATTGAGTACTCGGGGTGCCCAAACGGTGCGCAGGCACCAATCGGATTGAAAATTGAAATTTACCAAAACTTTGTGTCGGGGAGCCATTGGGAGTGCTGATCTGTTGCTCACTTCCAGCTTGAGTGCCGCGTTTCGCTTGCCGACGGTTGTCTATCACTCGAGCGGCATTGTTATTTAAGGAAATATTATTTCCCTAATTTTGGATCCTTTTTTATTATTATTATCTTTTTTCCGACCATAACATATTCTTTCGAGTCCTATATATAGTCCACAACTTGTATGGTTTTCATATGACTTTGAGAGAGTTAGAATTGTATTAGATGAACAATGTTCTTTGTATTTCTCTCCATTATTATTAAAATCTTTGTTCTTCCGTCATATTATTGTGTTCTCTTTATATTGCGATCACTACTTCAAATTGTATCATTCATCTCGCTTATTATTTCGTGTGTCGATCACATCATTCTTGTTAATTCGCTAACATTATGCAATACCGCTCATTTTTTTAATGGCAAATGATAAAATTTCTGTCCAAGAAAATGCTTACCAGTGTATATTAGTTTTCTTTTTCAATCTTAACAAATTAACCATTATGATCTGTTATATCCCGTCAAATATATTGATGACACTGTGCCAAAAGGTTCAAATAGTCGGCAAGACCACAAGAAAAGAAATATGAACAGGGGACCAATTGACCTTCCAGAAATTCAACATAATTCAATACCATAATAACTTTCTTGCCCAATTGAGCCCTTGGAAGAACAAATTAACACATTTTCATTCTACTCTCCAGCTCTCTAAATTTTACTCTAGAAGGTCGATTCCTTATCTCCAATACAATCGGGAATTGTTTAAAAAATTGTGCCACATAAGCAAAAATAGTCGGTGTCTAAAATATTCATCTTTTACGCATGTTTATAAGAATTCTGTCAAACTAGACGGTATCTAGAACTTTGTCTATTCAGTTAGAAGTGACTCAATAAAATTATTATTTTATTTCTAAATTTATATGTCATATCAAAATTTAAACGTAATTTTATTTTATCTAAGAAATCGAAAAAGACCCTAGATAGCAATCGATAGATTATATTGATTCAGCTTTGAAAACATAGCCAACAAGTATACCTAATGCAACCTGCATCTGAAAATTAATATTATCCTATAGGTTTAGATTTTTTTTTTATTCAAAGTTTGATTATGGTAGATTTCAATTAATATTTGAAGTTATGATTTTACTATGGTATAATTAAATTTCCTTGTAGAATAATTCCATTACACTGTATAAATAAAACCATTCAGATCCTTCAAAAAAGACACTCAATTAAACAAAAAATTAAGTAACGAATTATGAGTTACTTTTCTCATTTCATATGTGAACAAGTTTCACAGTTCACCTAAAATTTCCAACACAAATCTCTCCTATCGCATTGGGCGGTGTGTTTGACGGGAAACAATTGGGAAGAAATTGGAGTTTGGTCCACGCGTTTAGAATTTAGACAACTGCAAAAGTTGATGGACAGATCAGTCTGCATTTTCTCATAACCATTCATTCAATTATACAGAATTTAGAACAACTGTCCCCAGTCCCCACTACGATTTCATATTCAGAAATTTAAAGAAGAAAATCCAATAATTATGTTAGTTTCAGCTAAGTTCATTCCCAATTAAAAATCCATTTGAACAAAGCAAGTGAGTCATGTCAGAAAGAAAGGCTAACTCAGTCAAACGTACCAGTTTATACAAGTCCAAACTCAACTATTTTCAGAAATAAGCTGCTGTTTACTGCTTAATTTTAAAAAAAAAACGCCAACCAGCCTGAGTACAAAGTCAAAATTTGGAATCTATAGTATTTTCAGTCATATTTTACCAAAATGTTGTATTTTGATTTGTAATTTACATCTGCCTGTTTCTGTGAAAATCTAATTTAGCCTTTATGGCAGTTGAATTTTCTTGAAGCGGCATTGTAAACTATTTCTGTTTGATTTATAAAGTCTATCCTGCAGCAAAAGCAAGTTTAATGGAGTCTTCTGATTCATCGCCAGATTACCCGAGGGCCACAACCAATTCTGATGGAAAGAAAGAAAAGTCTCCTGTAAGTTCAAGTTCTTGAAAGTGATTTTGATTCCATTTTCATGTGTATAAATCATTAATTCCATTATTTTATATTCTGGGTATTTAACAGCTATGATGATCTGAAAGAAAAAAAAAAACTTTTAATTCCTTGAAATAGTAGTACTTGTGCTTATCTTTTGGGTTTAATAGTAGAACACCTTGTGGGCATTATCAAGATTTTATATATTTTTACGCTTATTGATTGTTATGTAGTTGGGATTTGAGTGGAATACAAATCTTGAGACAGAATATCTAAGATTTGGTGTTTTCTATGATATGTGTCATCAGTGTGGAAGTGAATGTGATGGAACCCTTTCATTGAGTTCTTCAACTCGTGGATCGGAAGTTAATGGACTGCCAGATAAATACCGGGATACCGGAATCAAGAACAGAACTAACAAGAAAACTCTGAAAAATTTTAGGAATCTAAAAACATTCAGGAGAAGGGCTAGATCAAGAGCCGGTGATTGGATTTTTATGGATATGTCTGATGATGTAGTAACACCTCAACCGAAATCTTTGCTCCAAGTATCAGATGAAACACCGCGTTACATGCAGGCAACTAGTTCTTCCAAAGGGAAAAAGGCGAATTTTCAGGAAATTCACCCAAATTCTGAATTTTGCTTTGATAATAGTGATCGTAGTAGTTCACATTCTTCACAATCGAATGCGGCTTCTCTCAGTGTTGAATCTATGCAAACTTCATCGACTGCGTTGAACCTTAGAAATGTGAAAATTCTAGTAAAGAAGACAAGTTTCAAGCCCAAGAGGTCTTCGTTGAAGTATTCTCAAGTTTCTCTGGATGTAAATGTTGATAGAGCAACATATTCTTCCACACTCAAGGACTCGAAGTTTGCCAAACGTGTGGAGCTTGTTCCCGGGGAAACTGAACCTGAAAAGATTTCAGTAATGAAAGTGTGTCGATACCATCACTGTTCTCTTCATGGACACTGTGACGAGGCTCACGATCCTGTGCATCCAAAAAAGCACTTCTTGTACAATAGAAGACGATCGCTGAAGAAAAAAAAGAGCACGAAACCCAGATCCAAGGCTACACCTGTCACAAAACGCTCTAGGGATAGAAGGAAAGATCTTCAGAGATGGCAAATGATTTCTAATGTACAGCCATTGGAGCAAGGAGAGAGTGACAGTATAGCCACCTCTTATGTTGATAATGAGGGGGATATCCCTAGTTCGTGTGCATTAGAAGTAAAAATGAATGAAACATCTTGCCTCAGTGCTTCAAATGTTGTGGATTCTGATACGGAGATCAATACTAAACCAAAATCTAGGCTATTTGGAGATGTGTACAATGGTATTCAAGAGTCCGATCTTGTCGAAATTGCATTTGGTGAAACATCATACCCCGAGGAAAGTTACAAGGAGAGTCTTAATGGAGTCAAGAATTATGTTACACAGGAGCAGGGAATTGTTTGTTTGAAGTGCTCTTGCATCAAAAGACAACCAAATGAGTATAAAAGGACTGCTCATGTAGACTTCCCACACCGTCGAGTTCCAGACTCAAATCTTGGGCATGGGTACAATCATGAGACCCGTCAAAGTGGAGCTGCTGATTTTTCTGAGACACATGCATCTGCCATTTCTTTGAAACTAGATGTACAAATCAGTGCCCAAAATAAGGATACTACAACTTCCATTAGAGGAGAATGTGATTTTACTGCATCTGACATGTCGAATGCATTAACTCCAGACAATTTTGACGAAGTTACAGAAAGTAACAAGGTCATCTCACCAGCTTCAGATAATACCCGTTTTCATGAAGAAAACAAACCTTTTTTAAGCAAAGTTAGGCATATCAGTATGTGGAACTTGATACATCAACATATGGCAGAAAGTATGTCTGCAGAGTCTGTAAACCAGCCACTTCACGGTGTTGATGGTTCCAATGTATTGCCTGCAAAAGAAAGTTTTCAAATGTGCACGGATTTTTCTGGTTCTGATATGGGCATACCGAACAGCGACTGTGAAACTCAAGATGTTGAAGTCCGCAAGCTTTTTGCAGTCAAGCTAGTCCGAGATGCAATTGAGAAGATTCTTCTTCCAGAAGTTCAAGACCAGACATCCGATGATCAGTCAATGACAAGCGACTCCACTCATGAACACGAACTCTTCGAAAAGAATCAAGACGAAGGTGTGGAAAACTCTCTCTCTCTCTCTCTCTCTCTCTCTCTCTCTATATATATATATATATATATATATATATATATATATATATGAGTGTGTGCGTCCATGCGCATGGATGTGTTTGTATGAGTGTGAGTGGGTGTTTGAGGGATGGGGTGCTTTCATTTTCCTTTTTAAACTCACAGGTAGAATACTGATGATCTCCATTTCCACAGGCTGTGTACAAGAAAGTTCCAGAGAATATGAGCCTGATAAGGGGGAGGGCAATGCACCAGCTGATCTGAAGGAGGTAGGTGTCGCCGATACTGATATTTCTGGTCAAAAGATGGTGCAAACTGACAAAAAGTTTGGAAGCAAATCTCAGAAGAAAGCACCAAAACATTGGAGTAATCTTAAAAAATGGATTTTACTTCAAAGATTCATCAAAGAATTAGAGAAATTGAGGAAATTTAATCCAGGGAGCCCAAGCCCACAGCATCTGCCTTTGAAGCCTGAACCTGATTCAGAAAAAGTCAACTTACGGCCTCAAACAGTGGACGAGAGGAAGAAAGCAGAGGAGTGGATGCTTGATTATGCACTGCGCCAAGCAGTCAGTCAGCTTGCCCCTACTCAGAAAAGAAAAGTGTCTTTGCTAGTAAAAGCCTTTGAAACGGTGGTTAAACCGAATGAAGATAATAGCCAAAAATTTGCTGGCATTACCCATGAAGCGGACGAGTCTCTTTGTAAAGAAAATGGCGAAGACAATGAGGCCAAAGAAATAGTTGAATTGAAATCTGATAATGGTGAAACAGCACTTGAACACAACTTACAGGGAATTCAAGAGGATTCAGTTGTCTGTTTAAACTCCAAGTTTCGCAATGGTAATTTCCTCCCAACCATCGGGAAAAAAGAGACCAAAAATCCAGATTACGGAAGCAGTGAATCCAAAAATTTGATTCTAGATGGTAATGGATTATCAACTGAGGATACTATTTCGTCAGCTGTTCATAGTGGTACGCTCAATCTAGAATCGAAAGTAATGGTTGAGGCTGATCAAGATGCTGCGCCAGAACTCAGAGTATTTCAAGAAGTTAACAAATCTGATAGCAAAGATTCAGAGACAGAGAATGGGTCACACAATATCCAGTTGGAAAGGCAAAACTATATCAGAATGTGGCATTCGATATATCAGCATGTGGTATCGGGTATTGCTGCAAAAGTTGGAAGCCAACTTCTTGATGGAACAGATGATGAGGAAGTAGAAGATTGCAATGAATTGCCTAAAATAAGCAATGGTGATTATTTGGGCAAGGAAAATCGTGTTCCTAGCCATTTGAATGGTGCATTCACTAAAACTGATGCGGTCAAACTCGTACAAGAGGCAGTTGATGAGATCCTTCTTCCAGAAGTTCAAGACGACTCATCTCATATGCAATCAGTTACAAGTGACTTTAGTCCAGACCAGGAGATCTCAGAAAGTCTTAACAAAGAAAATGAGACGCAATGTACCACATGTGAAGGTGGAATTTCAGTTGGTCAAGAAGACCAGAAACTAAAGTCGGCCAGAAAAACCGAGTCACTGAAATCCAAGAACTGGAGCAAGCTGAAAAAATTAATCCTCCTCAAGAGATCCATAAAAGCATTAGAGAAGGCAAGGACACTTAACCTGCGACCACCATGGCACCACTCAGTTATGCCTGATACTGAACAAGAGAAAGCTGACTTGAGGCATCAAATGATGGACGAGAGAAAAAAGGCTGAGCAATGGATGCTAGACTATGCAGTTCAACACATTGTCACGAAACTAACCCCAGCCCGGAAAAGAAGGGTGTCAATGCTTGTTGAAGCTTTTGAAGCAGTTGTTCCACTTCCAGAGAAATTAACTCCATGAAGATTCCAATCAAGAATATCTATGCAAGGCCATTAGTTGTGTATAAAGGTATGCATGATTATTTTAGTATTAGTGATTGTATGCATTCATTCAAGTACTAGTTCATTTCCAATTTTGACTGACAAAAAAAGTGTTCATTTTAGAACTTACAAATTTTTTAAGCTTGGCCAAGCATGCAGTACACAAAGCGATAGAGTTGGCAAAAACGCGACCTTGCAAAAGTACTAAAATCAACTATGACATTTGCAATTGAGAAACACGAAAGAACTGTTATAATGACTATTAACAATAAAAATAGGTATTTTAGTCTTCTACAATCAATATTCTGCTAGTAAAGCACTCTGTAATAACTTTAATCAAACTATTCTTCTGGAATTGATCAT
>JAVHZT010000227.1:0-91254 GCA_035079005.1 Fraxinus americana | reverse complement strand
CGATCCGGTGTATCCGAATTCCTAATACAAAAGAGGCGTCACCAAGATCTTTCATCTCAAAATTCCTTGCTAGAAATCTCTTGGTTTCGTGCAAGAATCTATATCGTTGCTGGCAAGCAATATGTCATCCACATATAAAACTAAAAAAATATACTTACTCCCACTGAACTTGTGGTATATACAGTCATCTACCAAATTCATCTCAAAACCATACGAGATGATCACTTGATGAAACTTGTAATACCATTGACGAGAGGCCTGTTTGAGTCCATAGATGGATTTCTTTAGTTTACAAACCATTTGCTTTGCATCATCCGACACAAAGTTTTCTGGTTGTACCATATAGATTGTTTCATCAATGTCACCATTGAGAAACGCTGTCTTAACATCCATCTGATGTAACTCAAGATCGAAATGCGCTACCAATGCCATTATAATCCTGAAAGAGTCTTTCGAAGAAACCGGAGAGAAAGTCTCTTTATAATCGATGCCTTCTTTCTGTGTAAAGCCTTTTGCGACAAGACGAGCCTTATACCTCTCCACATTACCTTTCGAAT
This sequence comes from Fraxinus americana, assembly GCA_035079005.1. Taxonomy (NCBI): domain Eukaryota; kingdom Viridiplantae; phylum Streptophyta; class Magnoliopsida; order Lamiales; family Oleaceae; genus Fraxinus; species Fraxinus americana. The sequence goes on along the minus strand of JAVHZT010000227.1, from coordinate 90,697 downwards.
CCCTCTTGGTCTTAAATATCCATTTGCAACCAATGGGTTTCGCACCTTCAGGCAATGGAACGAGGTCCCATACGTCATTGTCCTTCATGGACTTTATCTCTTCATTCATGGCATCGAGCCACTTTTGAGAGTTAGAACTTTCCATGGCTTGACGGAAGTTGATCGGATCATCTTCCACCACTCCAATGTCAACTTCATGTTCTTGGAGAAATACGATGTAATCATCTGGAACCGCTCTTCTCATATCTCTGGTGGATCTTCTTAATGACATTAGTTCTTGATGATGTAGAGTTTGTTCTTCTAGAACAAGTTGTTGGCTTTCAGAGGGAGATACAATGACATTGTCTTGTTCCGGAGTTGCTTCTTGAACAATGTCAGGAATAGAAACTTGATCCCGATCATTGTCAATGGCAATTAGAGGAATTTCAATATATTCCTCATCAAAGACAAAGTCTGTAACCCTTTCTCCACCCGCAAACTCAACATCCTCAAAGAACCGTGCATTTCCTGTCTCGAAAATTGCCTTAATTGTGGGATCATAAAACTTGTAACCCCTGGACCTTTCAGAATATCCAATAAAATAACAACTGATAGTCCTTGCGTCCAGTTTCTTTTCATTTGGCCTATAGGGCCTTGCCTCAGCTGGACATCCCCAAATGTGTAAGTGCTTCAAACTAGGCATTTTACCCGTCCAAAGCTCATAAGGGGTTTTATCGCAGGCCTTAGTTGGAACTCGTTGAGTATATACGCTGATGTCTTTAATGCTTCACCCCGCAGTGATTCGGTGCAAGGTAGAATGAGTAATCATACTCCTCACCATATCCTTAAGCATTCTATTTCGTCTTTCAAAGAACACCATTCATAGTGGGGCGAACCCGCATAGTGTACTCGTGGGACGATATCGCATTCCTCTAAGAATTTAGCAAATGGTCCTGGACATTGCTCACACGAACCGTCATATCTCGCCATAGTATTCACCACCACGGTCGATTTCGACGCTTTTAATCCTTTTTGCCAAGTTGATTTTCAACTTCACTTTATAGTTTTTGAACACGTCCAAGGATCGTGGATTTTTCATCAATGAGATATATATAGCCATATCTTGAAAAGTCATCTATGAACGTTATAAAATATTGTTGACCATTCTAAGAAGTCGTAGGGAATGATTCACAAATGTCCGTATGTATAAGTTCTAAGATGTCCAAGGTTCTGTTGGCTTGAAATCTCCTTTTATTGGTTTGCTTTCCCTTTATACAGTTAACACACATATCATAATCTGTAAAGTCAGGGGATCGAGAATTTTGTTAGACACAAGTCTCTCAATTCTCCTCTCGGAGATGTGACCTAATCTCTTGTGTCATAACGAGGCCGAATCCTCACAGGTTAATTTTCACTTTACACATCGAGTACTTACAAGCAAAGATTCATTAAAAGAAGTAATCGTATCAATTAAATAAAAATTATCGTAACCTGATAAAGAACCGAAACCAACCAATTTTGAATCATGAACAAACTAAATATTCAATTCTTGAATGAACAAGAATAACCAAATTTGTCCAAAGTAGAAATAGAAATCAAATTCTGTCGAAAAGACGGTACATAAATGTCTCATTAAGATCCAAATAAAATCCAGTATTTTTTACAATAATCTAAATTTTCCTTTTACTTCTACTTCCACCGTCTTGCCGTCGCCAACATAGATGTATCTTTCACCATCACTTGGTTTTCGGCAACTCAGGCAACCCTGCATAGACACACTGATGTGAGTTGTTGCACCAGAATCTATCCACCACATGTATCTAGGTACCGAAGTTAAATTAACCTCAGAACAAACCAAATTAAGAAGAATACCTTTCTGGCACGCCATGCGTGATAGTTGGTACAATTCTTCTTCCTATGACCTGCAGCTCCACAGAAGGAAACAACCACCCTCAGTTGGTTCCTTATGTTGTTTCTTTTGTAATGCTATATCCGCACAGCTTCCTTTTCAGCTTTCCTTTTGTCCTTAGAGGTGGTGGCTAAATGAGCATTTTCTGTCTTGTCATACTTCAATCTTTTATCTTCCTGAACACAGTGTGAGATGAGCTCATTAAGGGACCACGGGTCCTTTTAACAATTATAGCTCACATTGAATTGACTGAATTGTGCCGGAAGGGATATCAAAACCAAGTGCACTAACAAGCCTTCATATATATCCATCTTGAGTGCCTTCACTTTTGAAGCAATGTGAGACATTTCCATAATATACTCCCGTATGTTTCCTTTCCCTTTGTACCTCATTAAGATAAGATTTGCCAAAAGTGTACTAGTTTCAGCCTTTTCATTCTTGGCAAACCTCCTCTCAAGATCCTCAAGGAAACCCTTAACCGTAATCACTTTATCGGACATAGTACCCCTAAATGCTTCTGGAATAGCACGCTTCATGACCATCAAGCTTATGCGGTTAGATTGTTCCCACTTTTCCATCTCCCTCTTGTCATTAGAGGTACTCTTATCAGTAAGTGCAGTAAGTTGATCAACCCGTAAAGCAAGATCCAGATCCATGACTCCGAGAACAATCATTACGTTCTCTCGTCATGCTTTAAAGTTGGTGTCATTAAGCATTGGAATAGAATTGATGTTAGTAGAGATATTAGCAGCAGAACCTGAACCTGAATTAGAGAACGTTTAAGTTGAAGAGCTCACAATCCATAATATGCAAATAATAATTTCAAATAGTGGTAGGGTCCATCACAAGATACCTAGCACAATATCAATACTTAGTCTTCGACGTAATTAAGTATTGACTTGTAAGTGGTACTCTTGTTGTAGTGATCAAATATTGACAATAAAGAAACATGTCAATCAATAAACCTGTCTTTGGACCGATTCATTGATCACACGTTAAACCAAATAATCGCCACATATTTATCACCACAGGTGTATGTGCAATTCGGCCAAATACTGACCTTCCTTTGGGCCGATCAAGTATTCGCATGAATAACACACACACAAACACCTTTTAATATTCTAAGTAGATTAATTTTCACAAGAGAGGTTGCTTTGGCAACATGTTGCTTCAATTAATTCACTTTCGAATATTATATCTCTCAAAAGAGTCCTTTGTACCAAAATTTGAAAAAAAGGAATCACCAATTTTGCATATTTGAGTAATTTTGAAACTTTAGGGACCTTTAGGTTAATAATTCAGAACTTAAGGGATCAAAAATTAATTATCCAGAACTTTAGGGGTCAATAATTAATTATTGAAAACTTTAGGAGTCAAAAATTAATTATGCAAAACTTTAGGGATCCAAAAATTAATTATTTAAAACTTTAGGGGTCAATTTAAATAAATTATGAACCTTCATGCGCTTAATTGTGAGTTTTAGAACTTTAATGGCCCAAATTAATTAATTTTCAAACCTTAGGTACTGAACCCTAAAGTAAATTGCAAACTAGGGCCTAAAGACTTCAAATTTTCACCCCATACCCTCGCCTCCAAATTCACACAAACCCTAATCCTTAAAATTTTTTTTTTTTTTTAAATCCTTAGAATCCGGGGGCGGGCGCCTAATAAATCGTACGCACGCACACATAGTCCGCACAATGTCTTGCTCAAAGAATGTGATAATGATATCTCAACAGTCATGTGTCGTCTGTTGCTCAACAAGAAATTTCATGGCCGTCATAAACGAAGGCGGCGCCGACGCCGCCGCCGCCAAAAAAAAAAAATTTTTTTTTTTTTTAAACCTTTAAATCTGAAAATCCGAAATTTTAACCAAATAATTTTCAAATCTAACAAAACTAAATCCGGTATTGTTAAATTCGAAAATAATGAAATTATTACAAGAACGAAATTAAAATTTCGATTCTCAATGATTCAACATGAAGTGGCTCTGATACCACTTGTAGGAAATAAAACAATAATGTTTACCGTCATAAGATCGTTCATGTTGGATCATCAAGAACTAATTAACCAAAAGCGGAAGCGTACCTGGATCAGACATGATTATCGCAATGAATAAGTCCTGCGGTTTCAGTCTTCCAGATCAACATGTTGTTCCTTAGTTTCTCTCTGAAGATGAGAGTCAGAATAGAATGAACAGAACATGTGATCCGGGGACCATAACCGTATATTTATACTGATTGCCTATTGACCTAATCCGGCCCATCATGGAATTAGGAATAGGCCCGGTCTCTACACATATGAGCCCATACTTTAATTAGATGCTTCAAAACCCAAAATACCGAAACCTTATTAGATCACTTTAAATGGGCTTAACCGAAATTGATAGCCTTTAATTTAATACACAATATTTCACATATAAGCCCACATGTTTGATTAAAAATCCTTACAGTGGATCCTGCGGCTATTAACGGTATTGTGTGATAAAAATATCCTACAAAACACAGAAAACACTTTAGGCCTACTAAGTAATCAATATGTATAAGAAAATCTATATGTTTCATGCTATATTTTACATATGCAAGATGAGATCAATTCTCTCTTATGTGAACTTCTCAAATTTGTTTGTTGATTGTAGGGGGATAATATCCCCAAACTTAATTCGATAATGAATCAAATTAATTTCGGTTCACATGAGAAAAAAGGATATTTTGGGAGATTTTAGCCATTGCTCCCTTTTCTTGAGAAACTTGGGAAGCGTGATGTTTTGTGCTGTCGCAGGCACCCAAAAGTAATACCTTAATCTTTAAAACTAGTGTAGTAGTGGAAGTAAGGATCTATCTCACGAAAAGTATGTAATTCAATATTTTATGCTTCGTACAATAATTTGGGAGGAGTTTTTGTATGCAAACAATTGTAAATAACGTAATCAATAACAATGAAAATTAAATTAACGGAAACAATCAAAAGACTAGTCATGGTCTAAGTCCACATCCACCGTCGAAAATCCACGATTAATCATAGATGCAATGATAATTCAATTCATATTTTGAATATTCATCGTTGGAATTGATTCCCTTTTCTCCTTAATTTTATTTAGTTAGAAACTAACGTTCTAATTAACCCTAATTATTAAATAACCTCGTACCAATGCTCAAAATTCAATTTAATAACAGTTTTATACAATAGAGTAATTGATGAATTGTTGTATAACACAAACATCAACGGTTGTATTCAATCTATTTAAACATTTTTCTTAAAATTCAATAACCTTTATCGCAGAAAATTATCAAATCCTAGTGCTTCACAAGTTAAAGGGATCAAACAATTACGGATTTGATATTTAACTTAGCGGTAGATTATTACAACAATGAACTAGTGGGTCCTCTAGCAATTAAATGCAACAAATCATAGAAATAAATACAGAAGAACATTCAATGCGAAAAATATAAATCAAACAATAAGAAAAACTATTTAGATCTCACAATATGAGGTTTTGAGGCTTCCGTTTCCTTAGACCAAATGTAAATGTTTAATTACAATTCATGAATTTAAGAGAGAAATAATGAAAAATGGAGTTTGGAGGCATTCTGTATGTTTTGGTTCTGTTCCACGGTTTTAAAATATGTATTTATAGTTATTTCCATATGTAGTTGACTTAAATTCGAAAATCAGAATTTTTTTTGTCGGAAGTTTTCTATGCGACCGCATAGTATAAAGTCATGATGTCGCATAAAACAAATAAGTTCAACCCTCAAACTCTCGGTAATGGTCTATGTAGTCGCAAGAAATTAACACTATGCGGTCAAGTTCAACCCTCAAACTCTCGGTAATGGTCTATGTAGTCGCAAGAAATTAACACTATGCGACCGCATAGTGTTAGCAATTTTTTACCGGATAGATTTCAGTAATTTGGTCATATCGTTCTCTCCCGATATCCGATTGAGGCGATTTAAGATGTGTTGGAAAGATAACTCAAAGGGATACAACTTGCTTCAAATATTATCTTCAATTCAATCGTTTAGGATTTCAAAAATGGGTCTCAATATGAGGCTGAAAATCAGTGTATAACTTTTTGATTGGAAATTGATGTGTGATCAAACTTTGACGATATTTCATCCCTTTGACGTCTTCTTTCAACCAATTGAATCTAAAATTGGAAATCTTCATCGTTTGGTTCGACACAAATTTTACGTATTTGCACGCTAGTCCTTGAACTTTCATTTCCTTTCACTTTGGTTTTATTTCACCTATTTCTTCCCAATTACGTCATATCCATAGAATTGCCACATAAATGAAAATATGAACATAATGAGTACATTTTGCCACAAAATAAACATACGAGCGCATAAAATAAGGAGAAAAAAAATATGCGTTTTACATTCCTATCAAATTCGCCCACATTTAACTTTTGCTCATCCTCAGGTAAAACTCAAATTTAATTCCTAAAAAACACTCAGGTCGTAATGTCATGAACATAGAACAATCAGACTCTTTAAAACACACAACACATCATATATAAACATTCTCACATAACTCATAATCAATTAGCTAGCATTTTCATATAAAGATGGAATAAACCAAACATGTAGACCTTCATAGATATAAGCACTCGACTCTCATGTGTTTAAAAGGTAAGTGTTTCGCTTAAATTCATTCCAATGGAGATGATCTACCATATGCTTGCATATCTTCTCATTCACCACCACTTAGATTGCATGCTTTACAAGAATCATAAGAACTTTTCAAGGGTTGTAACGTGGCTTAGGGTCAATGTGGGAAATATTTGGGTATGTGACTCAAGAGCTATCGAACTAGTGGAGCAAAGATGAATAGATTTAACTAAAACATATACATAAGACATGTAAAACCAACCACTCCACAAGATGCTTCTTCACTTCGCATCTATCCCACACAAACCGAACTCTTTCTTGAGATGTAGGAAGAGTTATGAATATAGATATTTTGTAACATTAAAATCACTCTCCTTCATCACTTATTTTCTTTTTCCTTATTTTTCTTCTATCGTTCACTTTTTTTCTCTCTCTTTTTTTTTTTGAAATATAAACTCCAAATATTACACCATAATGGAACCTATGAATTGAAATTGAAGCATGTTCCCTTCCACCAATCATAGCTCTATCAAAACTTTTGACACCCTCACATTCATTTTCTTGCATACCCACACATATCATGATGATGAACAATACTCCACTAGCTCTAAGACTTGGGTAAAGACGTTATTTTTTTCTATTTAAAACTTGTAACGTGGGTTTACACAAAGAAAACTCAATAAGGCTCAAATGGGTTCACCAAAAGAAAATTTGATTACAGGGTAGGTTATTTGGCTAATGTAGCTAATTTATGTAACAAAAATGACCTTAATCATGTTCATGCATGCATGTGTCAATGTGATCTTGAAGAGAATTAAGGTAAGTTCTAGAGAAATAAAATAATGGAAGAATATCACACATTAAAGAAATAATGAGACTGTTATGGATATTTCAGTCTAAATGCTCAAAATCTCACCTACTTTTTGTTTACAGAATTTAGTTACTACTATCCTCAAAAAAAAAAAAAAACTCAACCAATTAACTCTAAATTGTAAGATGATTCATTCAATCATGTTATGAGTTCCTCAAAAACCTAATTAATTCTTACAAATAGCATATACATCCAAAAAAATCATTTAACCTCAACTACTTTTCTTGAAAAATCATACAAAAAATTTTCAAAATTTTTGAAATTTAAACTCGATCTAAATGCAATATAAATCTAAATCCTCTCTCCCACACTTAAAACTTACATTGTCCCCAATGTAAGATGTAATGCAAAGAAAAATACAAAGATAACTAAAATATGAATGTGAAAAATAAAAATAAAAAGATAAAGGAACGAACTCCCTTGGATTATCTACCAAGTAGCGTCTTTGTTTATTGTCTTTGGCTAGACTCAATCTTTCTTCGTTTAGCCTGGGTCTATCATGGTTGGTTTCGATCTTCCTTACGGTGCACCAAGTCCATTGAGAATGATAACTGATAGTGTGCATTCACCTCCATGGAATGCATACTTGTAGTGACTGATGTGGGGGCTTTAAATCTAAAATGAAAGTCTCCAAAACAAAAAGTAGATGCCACTCATTAGAAACTGGTAAAATAAAATAAGAACTGTTACCTGAATGCTGTAACTTTGGAAGATTGTTTAATATTGCAACAGTTTCTTGTAACTCAGTATTCAAAGTCAGCTTCTGATTTTCCTTCTCAAAATACTCATAATTGATAGCTTTCCATTCTTTTTTAGCATTAAATTCAAAAAATCATGTGCTAATTGATCAATCACATCAATAAAATGAACATGATTATTATTGCACGGATATTTCTTGGAATCATAGATATTAAGTTTAATGATCTTATCATCAAATTTCATGATCAATGTGTCCTTATTAAAATCCATTTTAGTTTTGGATATCCTTAAGAACGATTTTCCTAACAAGAGAGGGGTAGTATGATTACTATTACCCATATCGAGGACATAAAAATCAGCAGGAAAAATCAACTCATTAACTTTAACGAGAACATCCTCAACTATCCCCTTAGGATAGACATTAGATTTATCAACTAGTTGAATTATCACACCAGTTTTATTTAAAAGTCCAAGTTTCAAGGAAGTGTATACAGAATATGATATGACATTAATAGATGCTCCTGAATCTAGCATGGACTTTTCAAACTAGTGTCGCCTATCATGCAAGGGATAGTGAACATATTTGGATCAGTGCACTTTGCTGGAAGTTTCTATTGAATAATTGCAGATACCTGTTCTTCAACTTTTACCATTTCAAACCCCTTCAATTTCTGTTTTCTCTTACTTGTGCACAATTGTTTCAAAAATTTAGCATAACGAGTAGGGGTGTCCAAAAGTCCCGAACCGAACCGGACCGAACCGAACCCGAACCCGAACCCTAACCCTAACCGAACCGAGCGGTTTTTCATAAATTAAATACCTGAACGGGTACCCGAATCGAGAACCGATGGGTTTGGGTCGGGTCTCGGGTCTAGACCAAGAACCGAAGAACCGAATAAGAACCGAAACTAAATAATTTTTTTATTTTTTATATTGAATTAATTAAATTATTTTATTTTTTTTATACAAATTAGCGAATTAATTAAATAAATCAGATTATTTCATAATTTTAATTTTAAAGCCCAAATCATTTTAAAAACCCATTAGCCCATTTTAATTTGAAGCAAATGAATATACTTTATGTAATTTTGCTATAATATTAATATCTGTTTTTTGGTATTTGTATGTACTGAATTAATCTTATTGAACTGCTAGTTATTTATATGTTTTTGAATTGGGCTACGTTAATTTGTAAAAGTTACGAATGAAATGTCATTAGTTGTATTTATGTAGTGTTGCTGTAAATATTAAAAAATTTGATTATAGTACGGAACCGAACGGAACCGAACCGACCCGAACCGAACCGAACCCGAACGGTTCCATAATTGTATTTGGACCCGACGGGTTCATTTATTAAATACCCGAAAGTTTTGGGTCGGTTCGGGTATCTTCAGAACCGAACCGAACCGACCCACGGACATCCCTAATAACGAGACACTTGTTTAATAATATCTAAAAGTGGAATGTTGACCTCGCATTTACTGAAAATTTCACGCAGTTCATCATGATCTTATTCATATTTCCTAGATCCTACTAAAGCTTGAGGAAAATGGGGTATTGGTTTATAATCAGATAAGGGTAAAAACTTACGCTCAGTCACTTCAGTATCATTAGTGCAAGTCTTGTTTGCAACCTCTTTTTCTTCCTCTCCTTGCTCCAACGGCGTAGGGGTTGCCTTTATCGGAATCTCAACCTCTTTACCACTTCTCAGGATGATTATACTCACATTTTCTTTTGGACTCACCATTGTTTGAAAGTGTAGTTTCTTCGATGCCTCTAGCTGACTGACCGCATTAGCTACTTGACGTATTTGATTCTCCAAACATTGAATGCTAGCCCTAGTCTCCTGATGAAATTACAAAGTGTTAGTGGCAAGGGATTTAACAATATCTTCTAAAGACGTACCAGAGTTAGAAGTTTAGCCTTGTTGTTGTCTAGGAGGGTATGACTGATTATATTGCTGGAAATTCTGTCGATTTTGATTCATAAGTTGATTCACTTGTCGATTTCCATAGCTAAGATTTGGATGATCCATCCATCCTTGGTTGTACATGTTTGAATAGGGATCATAATTCTTTTGTAGTTGTCCAGCAAAGCTACCGATTGCATTTACGTGTTCAATGGATTCTTCTTGAAGTGTTGGGCACATATCAGTTGGATGGCCTACCAATGAAAAATTTCCACATGTCTTTACTGTTTGCATAGTACCTGTAGCCATTTGACGAACAAGAGTGGTTAGACTCGCCAGTTGTTGTTCAATGAATGAAACATTTACCTCATTAACATGTTTAGATAGGGTGTTGAGTCTAGTGCCATATTGCCGAGAGTTAGTAGGTATGTTTGCAATTAAATTCCTCGCTCCTTTGGAAGTTTTATCTACCAACAATCCTCCACTTACAGCATCAACATACTCCTATCTATGGGTAAAAAGCCTTTATAAAAGTATTGAATAAGGAGTTGCTCATTGATTTGGTGATGGGGGCAACTTGCGCACAATTTCTTGAACCGCTCCCAGTTCTCATGTAGTGAATCTCTATTGTCCTGCCTTATGCCACATATTTCCTTTCGGATGGTAGTTACCCTTGAAGCTGAGAAATATTTCTTCAAAAATAATATTCTCATCCTATCCCATGTAATGCTTCCGAAAGGTAGATAATAGAGCCAATCATTTGCCGAATCTTTCAAAGAGAATGGGAAGGCTCTCAATTTGATTTGTTCTTCGGTGACTCCCATAGGTTTCATGCTTGTGCAAACCACATGGAATTCTTTGAGATGCTTATGTGGATCCTCGCCTGTAAGACCATGAAAAGTGGGTAAAAGATGAATTAACTTAGATTTTAATTCGAAAGTAGTAGCAGCATCTAACTTAGGAAAAGTAATGCATAGAGGTTGTTGATTCAAGTTAGGGGCTGTAAGCTCCTTCAAAGTTCGATTGTCCTCAGCCATGACTTCTTCTTCGTTTGAATCAAAATCACCAGGGAATAAGGTCTCGGGATCAAAATTTCTCATTTTGAAATTCCATCATTTGCCACTCTTTAACTTGCGTAAAGTTCTTTCTAGTTCCGGATCGTACTGCAATTCACCTTGATTAGAAGATCGAATTGCGGGCATAAACAAATAGAACAAATTAAAAACAAATTAAAAGAAGCTAGAGTAAGAAAAATAAATAAAATTCTATGCTAAATTTCCTAAAAACAATAAATTGCCTAACAACCTAGAAAATTATGATTTTTTTTAAAAAATATAAAATAAATAACTAAAGAAGCACAAAAATAAATTAGCACCACTCCCCGGCAAGGCGCCAAAACTTGGTGTGTGCTGTTACAAGCACCCAAAAGTAATACCTTACCCTTTAAAACTAATGTAGTAGTGGAAGTAAGGGTCGATCTCACGAAAAGTATGTAATTCAATATTTTATACTTTGTACAATGATTAAGGGGTTTTTGTATGCAAACAATTGCAAATAACGTAATCAATAACAATAAAAATTAAATTAACAGAAACCATCAAAAGACTAACATTGGTCTAAGTCCACATCCAGCGTCGAAAATTCACAATTGATCATAGATGCAATGATAATTCAATTCATATTTTAAATCTCCATCGTTGGAATTGATTCATATTTCTCCTTAATTTTAGTTAGTTAGAAACTAGCGTTCTACTTAACCATAATTATTAAATAACCACAAACCAGCGTCCAATATTCAATTTAATAATAGCTTTACACAATGAAGAAATCGATGAACTAGATAACACAAATACCAGTGGTTGCATTCAATCTATTTAAACATTCTTCTTAAAATTCAATAACCTCTATCACAGAAAATTATCAAATTCTAGTACTTCACAAGTTAAAGTGAACAAACAATTAAGGATTTGATGTTTAACTTAGAGGTAGATTATTACAACCAATGAACTAACATGCCCTCTAGAAATTAAACACAACAAATCATATATGATAGTGTTCGGGAAACCATGTCACCTTCCAATGAAGTTAGAACACAGAGCTTACTAGGCCGTCAAGAGTTTCAACATGAAGATGGATGAGGGTGGAAAACACAGAAAGTTGCAACTTCAAGAGCTAGGGAAAATTCACAATGATGCCTATGAGAGTGCTAGAATTTACAAGGAGAAGACGAAGGTTTTCCATGACAAGATGATTTATAGGAAGGAATTTGAAGTTGGTCAAAAAGTCCTCATATACCAATCGCGGCTTCGCCTATTTCTAGGTAAATTTCGTTCTCTTTGGATTGGACCTTTTGTTATTACTAATGTATTTCCTCATGGTGCAGTCGAAGTTCAAAGTTTGGAAACCTCAAAGGTATTCAAGGTGAATGGTCATAGGCTCAAACCTTTCTATGAAGGTCTTCAGGTGGAGGATGTAACACAATTGGATCTCGATGACCCATTCTATGCTGGTTGAAGGAAAAAGCAATAAATCGAGCTAAAAACAATAAACAAATGTGCTGCTTGGGAGGCAGCCCAAAGGGAGTTCGTTCATTTATCTTTTTATTTTTGTTTTTTGCATTCATATTTTAGTTATCTTTGTCTTTTTCTTTGCATTGCACTTTACATTGAGGACAATGTAAGTTTTAAGTGTGCGAGATGAGATTTAGATATTTAGATTTATTGCATTTAAATTTTGATTGAGTTTAATTTAGATTTATTGCATTTAAATTTTGAATGAGTTTAATTTCACAATTTTTTGCATGATTTTTCAAGAAAATGAATTGAGAGTTAAATGATTGTTTTGGGTTGTGTATGCTATTTGCTAGAATTAATTAGGCTTTTGAATAACTCATAACATAATTGAATGAATAATCCTCCTACTTATGGTTGATTAGTGGAGTTATTTTCTTTGAGGATTGTAAGAACTAAATTCTATAGATAAAAGTCGGTAAGATTTTTAAGCCTTTAGACTGATACATCCATAACAGTCTCATTATTTTTTCGTGTATGATATTCTTCCATGGTTTTGTTTCTTTAGAACTTGTCTTGATTCTCTTCAAGATCACATTGACACATGCATGCATGAACACGATTAATGACGTCTTTATCACATAAATGAGCTTCATTAGCCAAATGGCCGACCATGTAATTGAATTTTCCACTTTTGAGCCTTACTGTCTTTTCTTTGTATGAACTCACATTGCAAGTTTTAAACTGGAAAAACAATGTCTTTACCCAAGTCTCAAAGCTAGTGGAGTATTGTTCAATATCATGATATGTGTGGGTGTACAAGAAAATAAGTTTGGGGGTATCAAGATTTATGGTAGTGTTATTATTGGTGAATTGGAACACATTTTCTATGTCAATTCATGGAGTTCCATTATTGGTGTATCATTTGTAGTTTACATTGTGCATGAAAAACAAAAGAAGAAGAAGAAATGAATGATTGAAAGAAAAGAAAAGAAAGAAAAAGAAAATATGTGGTGGAGGAGAGTGATTTTAATGTTGAAAAAAGTAAGAGCTCAATTTGTTTGGGATAGATGCAAAATGAAGAAGCTATTATATGTAATGATTGGTTTTACATGTCTTATGTATATGTTTGAGCTAAATCTATTCATCTTTATTCCACTAGTTTCGATGGCTCTTGAGTTACATACCCAAATATTTCTCACCTTGACCATAAGCCACGTTACAACCATTAAAAAGTCCTTATGATTCTTTTAAATCACGTGATCTAAGTGGTGGCGAATGAGAAGATATGCGAGCATATGGTAGGTCATCTCCATTGGAATGAACTTGAGTGAAACACTTACCTTTTAAACACATGAGAGTTGAGCGCTTATATCCATGAGGTCTACATGTTTGATTTATTCCATCTTCATATAAGAATGCTAGCTAATTAATTATGAGTTGTGTGGGAATGTTTATTCATGATGTGTTATGTGTTTTGAGGAAGTTTGATTGTTCTATGTTCATGGCATTACGACCTGGTATTTTTGGGGAATTAAATTTGAGTTTTGTCCGAGAACGAGCAAAAGCTAAGTGTGGGGAAATTTGATATGAATGTAAAATGCATAGTTTTTCCACTTTATTTAATACGCTCATATGATTATTGATTTTTTTTCAAAATATACTTATTAATCTCATATTTTGGTTTAGGTGGTAATTGGATGGATATAACGTAATTTGGAAGAAATAGGTGGAAATGGACCAAAGTGAAAGGAAATGAAAGTTCAAGAACTAGTGTGCAAACACACAAAGGTTGTGTCAAACCAAACGATAATATTTGAGAGTTAATTGGTTGAAAGAAGATGTCAAAGGGATGAAATATCATCAAAGTATGATCACACATCAATTTCCAAGCGAAAAGTTATACACTGATTTTCAGCCTCATATTGAGACCCATTTTTGACATGGAAAACAATCGAATTGGAAGATGATATCAAAAATAAAGTTGTATATCTTTGAGTTATCTTTCTAATGCATCTTGAATTGTCTCAATCGGATATCGGGAAAAGAAGATATAACCAAAATACTGAAAGCTGTCCGGAGGAAGTTTCGTAAAACTATGCCGCCGCATAGACCATTACCGAGAGTTTGAGGGCTAAATTCATTTGTTCTATGCTGTCGCAAGGCTCTAAACCATGCAGCCGCATGGTTCATTTTCGACACGAAAATTCTGGTTTCCTAATTTAAGTCAAATACCTATGGAAACAAAGATAATACATATTTTAAAATCCTAGAACATACCAGAATGCCTCCAACCTGTTTTCTCTCTATTTTTTTTAGATTTATCATGTGTAACTAACTCTTGCTACTTGATTGAAGGATACTAAAGTCTTGGAAAATATTATAACGGTTAGATCCACCTATTTTTATTGTTTAATTTATATTTTCAGTATTGAATATTCTTCTATGCATAATTTTATGATTGCCATATTTGATTGCTAAGAGATCTATTAGTTTTTTATATATTGCAATCTATAGCTAAGTTAAATCTTAAATCTATAATTCTTTGAATAATTTAACTTGTGAAGCACTAGGATTTGATAATTTTCTGTGATAGATATTATTGAATCTTAAGAAGAATGTTTAAATGGATTTAATGCAACTGCTGGGGTTTGTATTATCTAATTCATCGAATTTTCTATTGTTTAAACCTATTATTAAATTTAATCTTTAGCGCTGGTCTGAAATTATTTGATAATTAGGGTTAGTTAGAACGCTGATTTCTGATTAACTAAAATTAAGGAGAAATAAAAAATTTATTCCAACGGTGAATATTGAAAATATGGATTGATTATTCTTTGTAGATTGATGAATGGTTATGGATCTTCAATGGTAGAAGTTGACTTTGATCAAGACTCATTTAATTGATTTAATACAACTAGTTAATTTACATCGTCATTTGCTATAAGATTAATCTCTTTATAAACAAAACTCTCCCAATTGTTATACGAAGTATAAATTTTTGAATTGCACATTCTTCGTGGGATCGACCCTTTCTTCTATTACTACATTAGTTTTAGATGTTTAAGGACTATTTTTGAGTGCTTACGACAGCACACCATCTATTCTACATGGTAGCTTTCCCCATCATGTTGCTAGAAGATTTTGGTTTCTAGTCGAATTTTTGCTACATTTGCATGTGGAAAGAATTTATTAAAAGATTTCCTTGCCAAGTCATCACAAGTAGTGATACTTCGATGTAACTCAAAATCTAACCACTCTAAAACTGCATCTCTCGGTGTATATGGAAATAACTACAGCTTGATTTCATCTTCATTGATCCTTGGAAATTGAAGTTTTTGCAAATCCTTAGGAATTTTGAAATATGATGTTCGGGTTTCATGAGGTAACTTGTAGAACTGGAGGGTTTTGGTGGTTATTTGAACAAATCAACCCTGATCTAAAAGTTATTCTACCCGAAATTTGGATAAACAATACTGGAGCGCACGGATGCTACTGTATGAGTTGAAAACTTTGAAATTGGCAAGTCTCCTTCATTAATTTTACTTGTTCGCGCTAATGATTTTGTGGTTTCGCTACACTAGCAACTTCTTGTACAATGGCAGTTTTTGAATATCTTCTGCCATAAGAGCTTTCTCTTTTTGTTTATGTTCCTTGAGTCTACATTTGAAGATACGTTCAATTTTCGAATCAAACGGTTAAAGATTGTCGCCTTGGAAACGAAAAGTACAACTAACAACTTTTTATCTATAATAAAAAGAAATTTAAACAAATCAAATAAAATTGAAAACAAAATAAATTAAAATTAAATGTAAATAATCCCTGCAACAGCGCTAAAAAATTATTGCATTTTCCTATCGCGAGTTTATGATATTGAACGAGTAATATAGTTGACAGTTGAGTCCGGATAATCATTCCCATATATACTATTATTTATTCTTAATTCATTGTTTCTACTTCTATTTATTGAAAACAAATTATAGTTTGTTTATTGTTGATTGAAATTATGCTAACTTGATGTTATCAGAACACACACAATAATTGAATTAGGTTTTTATGTATGAAGGAGATATTAGGGCACACAACTTTATTTATCGATCACCTTTAATTCTCTAATCAATATTCTCAATTTAATATCATGTTTGGTCGAATTCTTTTAACATATTCAATTTACCTATATCAAGTTCAAATTGATTCTATTTAACTCAATCAATTCCATATCACTATTTGAATCATGATACACTTTAGTTAAAAGCTTTAAATCTCTAAGAATACTGGAAAATGTATTGCTAAACTTTTATACTAGTTCCCAAAATTTACTAAATGGTCTAAACTTGTAACTCACCTCTCGACTCACTATAGACTCACATGATCATTAGATTACTAGCCAAGCAACACAAGGCATTCACAACCATAGATAAAATCAACACATATAAAGTAGAGAACTAGAATCTTGAAATAGAATTAAGGAAACTCAATGAATTATGTCTCAATGGATTACATTGTCTGTCCAAATAAAAAGTTTAGCTATGCATACTAGATCAAAAAGAACAAAGAAAAATTGTTGAATACATCACCGGATTTTGAATTAAGATGTCAAGAATCGGAATAATCTTGCACCAAAATCCTTTTATCACATATTTTGCTTCCAAACATTTGTTCTTAATTTATTGTTCTTACTTTTCTTCAATTTGTTTATCTCTAATTTTCGCGTGTGGGGACTCCTTTCTCCTCCAGATTATGTCTTTATATAGTATTACACTTTATATAAGATTTTCCATAAGTCAGTCGATGGAGATACCCTTCATTTCGACCTCAGAGAGCAAGGTCACTACTTTCTTCATGTTTGAGTCTGCCCTCAAAGTACTCAAAGAAGCAATAAGCTACACGAGACGTATTTTCAGGGATAGGGAACGGTGCTTCTTCCGCGTTGCTCAGCGCAATTAGGGAGTACGGCCAGATATTTGACAGATTGAAGTTAGAATTGAACTATATCCTTGAAAGTGTGCTGAGGTGTCATCACAAGAAGACTACGATCGACCTTTTCCATTTGGAAGTTGTTGACGACATCAATGCTTTCAACAACTATCCGTGGGGTCGAAGATGTTTTGAGGATACTGTTAACATCTTCACCAGTTCACACTCAAAACCCAAGGGGTCCACGCGTAAGTACAATACTTATGGATTGCCCCCCGGCAGTGTAGGTAAATGTTTAACATAATCAACGTTCAAATATGTTTTATACAGAATTTGTATATAATAGTTGTATCGTTGCAGATCTGAGCATATGAGACTATCCCCCTCTTAGGTACCAAGTTTACTAGGCGATGCTTCCCTCAGATGTATCATTGGCTAGCATCCCGAGCACACGGATGTCCATTTGGCCAGGTGAGTGTTATAAATTCACTATTTATATTGTAAGTCTTTTCAAAATTTTATCATATGATCACTACCTAGTTGAACTGTTAATATGTCAGCTTGAAGTCCTAACTGAGTTGACCCCATTGACGGATGAATAGGGTCAAGGTTTTGTGCAGGAATTAGCCGTTCTGCATACTCGACACGAACAGATGTCCGATTCTATCCTGGACCGATATTGGATATGTGAATTGAATATAATTTATTGATTACTGTTTTGTATGAGTTATCCTATTTTAACTAAGTTAATAATTTTTAATATTATTATTTATTAGGAGAGCGGTCCAGTTGATCGAGAACGATGAGATCTCCTTTTCCACCATCCAGACTCCTTCCCCATGGATCTCTTGCACACGATCAAAGTCATTATTTTCATGATCAATATGTTTGCCTAACTGAATTTATGGCGAAGGAGGTAAGGGCGTTACGACAAGAGATGAGAGACGCTGCAACGAGGAATGAGCGGTGAGGTATCAATTTTATGCCATGATGTTGCAGTACTATGAGGCCATATAGCAGAACTTCAGAATGAGGTCCCAGCGCTCCGAGTCGATACAGTAGGCATACGAGGGGATGATAGACGGGGTAACAGAAAGGGTGATGGAGAGAGTAACGGAGATCAGAGTCATGCACAGTTGTGAAAAGATGATGACGTATTAGAATCATTTTTGTTATTTGTAGAGTGAGAGTGGGTGGCCCCAATGGGGATAGGAGAAGTGGCGGAGGATGAAAGGATGGAGGGATGGCGGTGCTCGGGATGGAGGGGTGGCCCAGAGATTGAGGAGGTGGCCTCGATGATAGAGGAGATTGCGAGCCCCAAGGTGGAGGTGGTGGTGGATAAGGAGAGGATGCAAGTCGTGACAAAGGATAAGAAGCATGCTGTTGATGTGCAGGAGGTGGTGGTCGGGGAAAGGCTGAGATTTTCGTTACAGCACATTATTTCTCCCTTCATGGCTGAGGTGAAGAGAAGGACATTCGTAAATGGGACGTTCCCCAATCTTTTCCTGGAGGTGAACAATGCCAAGTGGAAGGCATTCGAGATAGAGTGGCAAAGTATAATGCCTGGGTAAGTATTTTATAATTTTAGTGACGTACGCTACGCTAACTCGTCTATACTTCTTTTCACAGTTTTTCTATTTCTTTTTTCAGAGCTAGTCATAAAGATATGTGAAACGACGATCACGACGCCTATAAGTGGTTTCTTGACTTCACGAATTTGAGTGCTGGCTTGCCGACGATGTAAGTGTAATGTTACAATTATTATTTATTATGTATACATATTTTTTTTGGTTTATTAAATGAAATAATTTTCTCTATTTTTTTTATTTTCGTTTCCTGATGTAGTACATCGACCTAGCTATGGACTTATTGCACGATTGAGCTTGAAGATACTTGAGATCATTCGACATTCCTGGCTGAGTTATATTGAGCACTGACTTCCTATGTGATGTTATCATTGAGTATCAGTCGTTCCAACTTATGGGTAACAAGTACACAGTGCCCGAATATATGCTCGAGTGGGTTATAGGGATGTGGCTAAGTGTTGGGGAAAGGTCATGGGAAGGTTATACGCATATGCACATTCAAGTCATTGCAAACTATCACTGTTTTGCCGTGGAGATCGTCTTTACTGATTCCACTTTATATGTGTACGACTCTGATCATTCCTATCTAACACAAGGTCAGCTCTAGCGTCACCTGGAGCTGATGGCCATGATCGTTCCTTTGATGGTTAGATGAGCAGGGGTGATTATGGAAGACAAAATAGCCATAGTGTGAGACACAACGACAATGTGACAGTAGAAATCGTAAGTACTTATAATTTTTTAATTTAAAAACTTCATTTTTCGTTACACAGTACCGACCGAACTAACACATTATTATTTATTTGTTGGGGGTGATTGTGGCATATATGCAATAAAATATATCGAACTCTTTAGTATAGCACATAAGGTTGATGGAATCAAAAAATCATGTACACAAAATTGGAAGAATAAGTTAGCATGTGATTTGTGTGAATTTAATTGTAATCCATGAATGTTGTATATTTATTTGTAAAATAACTGTAAATAATGTAAACAAATTGCAAATATTGAATATTTAATTGTTTATTTATTTGTGAAAAATTGTAAATATTATAAAAATGTAAATACTGTTCAATTATCAGCGAAATCATTACACATACATCCAATTGTCATTTAGGAAAATTTGATTTGTACAAAATTGACGAGTATGCACTGTTGCTCTGTAGCTATGCGGTTGAGAAAACTCTCTAGTAGATGGTCTTCTAGACATGCGTGGACGTTCGGACCACGAGGTTCAATTTCGGATGGCAACAAACTATTAAGTGGGAGGATATGGTCGAAAACTTCTCACTCGACTTCATTCGATAGAGGAAATATAGTCTTAGAGTATGCTGCTCTCCAATAATCAGCCGTGTAATAAGGAGAGCATAAAGTTCTCGCTGCAAAGCTTCTATACATAACCACCGCAATTGCATGCTCACATGAAAAACTCTCATACTGAAATTGACTACAAGTGCAGGTGTTATCATTCAAGTCTACCATGTATGCCATATTACGTACGCATTTCACGGAGAAGCGCAACTCATACAGTGGTTCCACATTCAACTTTCTCGCAACCTTTGTAGCTTTGAAAAGTTTATCCTCTTGAGCCGGGGCTAGCATGCTCCTGCAACTATGTGATTCTGCTCGTCGATCGTAAACTACTGCTGCAACTTGTTATGAATGTTTTCAATCATTGCAAGGATTGGTAACTCTCGATCCTTCTTGAATAATTCATTAAGAGGCTCGACATTGTTTGACGTCATCATGTTGTATCGAAGTGTTGAAAAATGTGATCACATCCAATGTTCAATTCCCATTTTTATTAGATACTCTTATGCCGGGAATGATTTACTTTCTATATCCACCATGAATTTATTGCACTCTTCAAGTTTCCTTGTATGTACATGCAATATACATGACGTGCCTCGAAAAAAACTTCAATGATACCATTTATTATGGATAGTCCACGATCAGTTACAAAGGTAAGGTCATCGACTTCCACGATTATTTCTCTCAACTTTGTGAAAAACCAACGTATTGACAAATCATTCTCGCTATCGCTATGTCGAATGCAAGAGGGTAAATTTGGACGCTAGCATCTTAACACGTAGCAATAATTAACTTACCTCCGTATCTAGATTTCAAAGTTGTACTATCGACTCAAATTAGGTATCGCATCGTATTTCAAAATCCCCGATTTCTATCCTCCATCTCAATAAAAAAATGTAGAGGCAAGATTAGTTGTACCCACATTATGGCAATACCTGACTAATTTAGCATAGCTCTCCTCGACCGAGCCCATTAAATCCTCCAACAAGCATTTTTGTCCTTCCAATCATTCTGGTAGCTCATAAACACTCTGCATTCTCGACGGACATCATTAATGATGTTCAAAGATCCGTCAATCCTCTATGGGTCCTGATACTGTGCATTATTTATCGACCAATAAACAATGTTTGGGCTTGCTTGTGATCATTTCGACGAATTCCCACTTCGCAAGTATGCTTCCATGTATACTTGTGAACTAAAAATAACTCATTCGTGTCCATTTTCGTCACTCGTAAACGTCAACAGAAATTGTCGTCGACGTAGACAAACATCAACAAAGACTTGTTTGATTTCTTCACTTTGAACTCAAAATTGTGTTTCAGTGCAATTCGGTGAGCGGCTTCCTGCAAATCTTTCTTTCTTTCAAATAGTTACTCGACATACAAATTCTCATTATCAGAAACCACTCGCGAGAATTAGATGACGGTCCACTCTTTACAGCCCTTACACTCATGTCCCACTCATGTCTCTGATGGGATGAAGTAGTCAAATCCTCATTTGTATATTCATTATTATTCTCCTTGTCGTGAACTACTGACAGAATTCTGTGTGTAACAGCGAGATCATGATAAGGAACAACTGTGATAGGAATGTAAAATGCATATTTTTTCCTCCTTATTTTATGTGCTCGTATGATTAATCAATGTCAAAATGTACTCATTACATACATATTTTGATTTAGGTGGCAATTCAATTAAGATGTCATAATTTGAAAGAAATAGGTGAAAAAAGACCAAAGTGAAAGGAAATGAAAGTTCAAGGACTAACGTGAAAATACACAATAGTTGTGTCGAACTAAATGATGAAGATTTGAGAGTGTTGGAAGTCAATTGAATAAAGAAAGAAGTCAAAGGGGTGAAGTATCCTCAAAGTAGGACCGTGCATCAATTTCCAATCGAAAAGTTATGCATTGAATTTTCAGTCTCAATTTGAGACCCATTTTTAACATGGCAAACGATCGAATTGGAAGATGTTATCTGAAGTAAAATTGTAGCCCTTTGAGTTAGCGTTCCAACGCATTTTGAATCAGCTCAATATCCACACGTGGAGAAAGTTATGACCAAAATACCGAATGATGTTTAGAGACAAACCTGCGCTTGCGCGCGCACGGGTATGAATTTTACTTATCGAACCTAAAACCAATGAACGGCACGCGCGCACAAGCATTCTTCACAGACGAATCTCCAGTTTTCGAATTTAAGTCAACTACCTATGGAAACAACTATAAATATATATTTAAAAACCCTAGAATGGGGGGAGAACTTACAGAACGCCTCTAAACTCCATACTTTATTATTTCTCTCTTACATTCATGAATTGTAACTAAACTTTTATAATTGGTCGAAGAAAATTGAAGTCTCAGAACTACATATGTGATATCTAAAAAGTTTTTCTTATTGTTTAATTCTTATTTTGCGTATTGAATATTCTTCTACACTAATTTTCATGATTGTTATGTTTAATTGTTAGGAGGCCTACTAGTTTATTATTCGTTACAATCTAGCACTAAGTAAAATATTAAATCTGTAATTGTTTGATTTCTTTAACTTGTGAAGCACTGGGATTTAATGATTTTCTGCGATAGAGGTTATTGAATCTTAAGAAGAATGTTTAAATAGATTGAATGCAACTGCTAGTGTTTGTGTTATCTAGTTCATCGATTTCTTTATTGTTTGAAACTGTTATTAAATTGAATCTTCAGCGCTGGTTTGGGGTTATTTAATAATTAGAATGTTGGTTTCTAATTAACTAAAATTAAGGAGAAATAGAAATCAATTCCAACGATGAATATTTGAAATATGAATTGAATTATCGTTGCATCTGTGATCAATTGTGGATTTTCGATGGTGAACGTCGACTTAGACCAATGTTAGTCTTTTGATTGTTTTCGCTAATTTAATTTTCATTGTTATTGATTGCATTATTTACAATTGTTTGCATACAAAACCTCTCAATCATTGTACGAAGCATAAAATGTTGAATTACACACTCTTCGTGGGTTCAACCATTGCTTCCATTACTACATTAGTTTTAGAGGTTAAGTTATTACTTTTGGGTGCTTACGACAGTACACACCAAATTTTGGCACCTTTGTCAGGGAGTGGTGCTAATTTATTTTTATACTTCTTTAATTATTTATTTTATCTACCTATATGAAAAGAGTGAAGGAAGTTTTCACTATTCATAACCACTATTCCTAAGCACTATTCCTAAGCACTATTCATAAGGAGCCGGCTCGGGTCGGCTTGGCTCGGCTAAGTTTTTTTTTTTTTTTTGCTTTCTTTTTCCTTTTCTCTACCAAGCCGAGCCGATAGACCTTTCGTCTCGGCTCGGCTAAGCCACAGAACAGAAATTTTTTTTTTTTTTTTTTGATTCAATATTGTAGGTTTAATCTCGGCTCGGCTAAGCCGCTGAACCGATTTTTTTTTTTTTTTTTTTTTTTTTACATTTGATTCAATATTTTAGGTTCTAAATATGCGTTCTAAGCGATTTAATTTTTTTTTTTTTTAATTTTGAAGTGCGGCCATCCTAAATATATGGTCGACTCGGCCAAGCTTTTTTTTTTTAATTACGTTTGATTTTGATTCCAAATGACTTTATGGGTCGACTCGCCCAAGGTTTTTTTTGTCTTTTTTGTTATATAGGTTGGCTCGATTAAGCTTTTTTTTAACGTTTGATTAAGTATTTCAAATTACGAATATTCGTTTTAAGCGATTTAAAAATTTATTTTTGATGTCAAAAATAATTTTACGTTAATTATGAAAACCCCTTCTTTTTTAGTCCGATTCAGAATTTTAAGTTAATTTCTCTTTTTTAACCCACACTGAACCCCATACTTACACCAATTTCTCCCAATTTCATTTTTCTTAAATTTCTGCATTTAAAAATGGTAAATTTATTGCGTCAAAAATGGATTTTTATTGAACATATCACTATAATAAATATTATTTATTATCAACCTATTTGAATCTATTGCACATGATCATATCATTTTTTTGGACTGATGTCATCAAATTTTATCATTCAATTAAAGAATTGGCATGAGAAGAAACATAAGAAAAAAAGAGGACAAACTCAGTTGGCCGAGCAACACTGATGTAGACAGTATCCACGAACTTCCTTTTATTTACATTTGATTCAGTATTTTAAATTACGAATATTCGTTTTAAGCGATTTAAAAATTTGTGGGGGATGTCAAAAATAATTTTACATTAATTATGAAACGTAAAGTCGTTATTGTTTATTTTACGTGTAATATTATTTTATTGAAAATGTTTAATTATAAATAAGAGAAAAAAAATATACTTTAGATCAATGTGTGTAACTCTTTCCCCTTTTCTGCACTCTTCCCCCATCTCTACACGCAACAACCCATACTCTCCTGCCAAACCCAACACCCTCTCACCTAACACACCAAGAAAATTTTCAATTTGAAAACCTAAAATCACAGGTCAAATCGTATAATCCACCTTTTTTTTTACGCGGACCGTGTGATCTATTTGTTTTTCCTTTTCGACATATTTCTCTTGGTCTTACAAGTTAAGCATGTGTTTCAGCATTGAAACGATATTCTTTTCCATTTATGCTCCTTCGTCTTTTTTTTTTTTTTTTTGTTGCTAGAGGTTGGTCTATGGAACCAAAGCTGAAACTGCTATTGCCATTGAATTTGATGATTTTTTTGCAGACACCTTGAGAGGTACCGGGTTTTACCAAAAAGCTCACATGGAGATCAAGATGGTTGACGACAAAAGAGGCCATCATAACAGAGCAAGTATTTGAGAAAACAAAGGCAAAATTTCAACTGTATTTTATCTCTAACATAAGGTGTTGATCTACATGGTGGTTTTCATAGGGATCAAAGTGGAGATTTTGAGAAATATTAAGTGGATTGATTAGTTATTTTCCTCACTTTTTTTCTCTTTTATTATTATTATTATTTTTTTTTTTTGGTGGTGGGGTGATAAAATTTGCGATGAATAGGAATATATGTACAATTCACATTTAAAGCTCCTGATCTAAAGCCAAATATCGTCACTTTCACAGCAGTGGTTAGTGTACCAGTTTTGGCACGTGTCCCTTTCCTGTACCCCCCCCCCCCAATTTTTATTTTGGTCGGGATTCAGATACTTTTTAATTAATTGTGAAACATAAAGTCGTGATTGTTTCTTTTACGTAAAGTTGTTTTTTTTTTTTTCCATTTTTACGTTTGATTCGGTATTTTAAGTTACAAATTATCACTAAATTTTGAAACTTTTGTGAATTTCCTTTGGGATTTTGCTGTAAAAATTAATTATGCTCCTATTTACTTTGCTGTATGCCAATGCGGTGAGATTCATCCTTAGTTTTTTTTTTTTTTTTGAAAAGATCACGATATTTAGTAGCCAACTACACCACTAACACGTGCATCGCACGTGCATCTAACTAGTATTTTTTTTAAAAATCATAATTTTCTAGGTTTTTAGGCAATTTATTATTTTTAGAAATTTTAGCATAAAATTTTATTTGTTTTTCTTATTATAGCTTCTTTTTAATTAGTTTTTTATTTGTTCTATTTGTTTATGCCCGCAATTCGATCGTCTAATCAAGGTGAATTGCAGTACGATCTGGAACTAGAAAGAACTTTACGCAGGTTAAAGAGTGGCAATCGGTGGAAGTTCAAAGTGAACAATTTTGATCCCAAGACCTTATTCCCTGGTGATTTTGAATCAAAGGAAGAGAAAGTCATGACTTAAGACAATCGAACTTTGAAGGAGCTTTCAGCCCCTAATTTGAATCAACAACCTCTATACATTACTTTTCCTAATTTAGATGGTACTACTACTGTCTCCGGGCTAATTCATCTTTTACCCACTTTTCATGGTCTTATAGGTGAGGATCCACACAAGCATCTAAAGGAATTTCATGTGGTTTGCACAAACATGAAACCTACGGGAATCACTGAAGAACAAATCAAACTGACAGCCTTCCCATTCTCTTTGAAAGATTCGGCAAAGGATTGGCTCTATCATCTACCTTCTGGAAGCATTACTACATGGGATGGGATGAAAAGAATATTTTTGGAGAAATATTTCCCAACTTCAAGGACAATTAACATCCGAAAGGAAATCTGTGGCATAAGGTAGGACAACAGAGAGTCATTACATGAATACTGGGAGCGGTTCAAGAAATTGTGCGCAAATTGCCCCTATCGCCAAATCAGTGAGTAGCTCCTTATTCAATACTTTTATGAAGGCCTTCAACCCACAGATAGGAGTATGATTGATACTACAAGTGGAGGAGCGGTAGATAAAACTCCAGAGGCTGCAAAGAACTTGATTGCAAATATTCCTGCTAATTCTTAGCAATTTGGCACTAGACTTGACACTCCATCGAAACATGTTATTAAGGTAAATGTTTCATCCATTGAACAACTGGTGAGTCTAACCACTCTTGTTTGTCAAATGGCTGTAAGTATCATGCAAACAGTGAAGGCATGTGGAATTTGTTCATTGGTAGGCCATCCAACTGATATGTGCCCAACACTTTAAGAAGAATCCGTTGAACACGTAAATGCAGCTGATAGCTTTCCTGGATAACCACAGAGGAATTATGATCCCTATTCAAACACGTACAACCAAGGATAGAGAAATCATCAAATCTGAGCTATGGGAATCGATAAGTGAATCAACCTATGAATCAAAATCGACAGAATTTCCAGCAATATAATCAGTTATACCCTCCTCGATAACAACATGACCAAAATTTTAACTATGTCTTTAGAAGATATTGTTAAATCCCTTGCCACTATTACTTTGCAATTTGAATAGGAGACCATGGCTAGCATTCAATGTTTGGAGAATCAAATGGGTCAAGTGGCTAACGCAATTGGTCGGCTGGAGTCACAGAATTTGAGAAAATTGCCATCTCAGAAAGTGGTGAATCCAAAAGAAAATGTGAGTGTAATCATGTTAAGGAGTGGCACGGAGGTTGAAGCCCTAGTGAAGGTGGCCCCTACGCCGTTGGAGCAAGAAGATGAAGAAAAAGAGGTTGCAAACAAGACTGCTACCAATGATACTGAGGTGACTGAGCGTAAGTTTTTAACCTCTGATTATAAACCAATACCCCATTTTCCTCAAACTTTAGTAGGATCTAGGAAATAGAACGAGATCATGATGAGCTGCATGAAATTTTTAGCAAATGCGAGGTCAATATTCCACTTTTAGATATTATTAAACAAGTGCCTCATTATGCTAAATTCTTGAAACAATTGTGTACAAGTAAGAGGAAACATAAATTGAAGGGGATTGAAAGGGTAAAAGTTGGAGAACATGTATCTATAATGATTCAAGAGAAACTTCCAACCAAGTGCACGGATCTAGGTATGTTCACTATTCCTTGCATGATAGGCGACACTAATTTTGAAAAGGCCATGCTAGATTCAGGAGCATCTATTAATGTCATGCCATATTCTATATACACTTCCTTGAAATTTAGACCTTTAAATAAAACTGGTGTGATAATTCAACTAGCTGATAAATCTAATGCCTATTCTAAAGGGGTAGTTGAGGATGTTCTCGTGAAAGTTAATGAGTTGGTTTTTCTTGCTGATTTTTATGTACTTGAGATGGATAATAGTAATCACACTACCGATATCTTGTTAGGAAGACCATTCTTAAGGACATTCAAAACTAAAATAGATTTTAATAATGACATATTGACCATGAAATTTGATAATAAGATCATCAGACATAATATCTATGATTCCATAAAATATCTATGTAATAATAATCATGTTCATTTTATTGATGTGATTGATCAATTAACACATGATGTTTTTGAATTTGATGCTAGAAAAGAACGGAAAGCTCTCAATTATGAGCATCTTGGGAAAGAAAAAGAGGAGCTGACCTTAAACACCGAGTTACAAAGAACCGTGGCAGCATTAAATGCTCTTACAAAGTCAGGTAATAGTTCTTGTTTTATATTACCACTCTGTAATGAGAGGCAT
The DNA here is from genome assembly GCA_035079005.1 of Fraxinus americana. Classification (NCBI taxonomy): domain Eukaryota; kingdom Viridiplantae; phylum Streptophyta; class Magnoliopsida; order Lamiales; family Oleaceae; genus Fraxinus; species Fraxinus americana. Next base: position 62,406 of record JAVHZT010000227.1, on the reverse strand, counting down.
CAACTTTTTGTTTTGCAGACTTCCATTCCGGATTTGAAGCCCTACCTCAGTTACTGCAAGTATACATTTCCTGGAAGTGGAGGCACGCTGTCATTTCCAATGGACTTGGTGTACTGCAAGGAAGATCGAAGTCAACCATGATAGACTCAGGCTAAATAAGAAAATATTTAGTCGAGCCAAAGATAATAAACAAAGACCCTGCTTGAGAGGCAACCCGCTGGGAGTTCATTTCTTTATCTTTTTATTTTTATTTTTCTTATTCATATTTTAGTTATCTTTGTCATTTTCTTTGCATTTCACCTTATATTGGGGATTTAGATTGAGTTTAAATTTCAAAAATTTTGAAAATTTTTGCATGATTTGTCAAGAAGAGGGGTTGATGTTAAATGATTTTTTGGTTGTGTATGCTATTTGCAAGAATTAATTAGGCTTTTGAAGAACTCGTAACATGATTGAATGAATAATCTTCTAACTTAGAGTTAATTAGTTGAGTTATTTTTTTTTAAAATGACAGTAACTAAATTTTGTAGACAAAAAATTGGTGAGATTCTGAGTATTTAGGCCGACACATCCATAACAGTCTCATTATTTCTTTCATGTGTATATTCTTCCATGGTTTGGTTTCTCTAGAACTTGCCTTGATTCTCTTCAAGATCATATTGACACATGCATGCACGAACATGATTAAGGCCATCGTTGTTACATAAATTAGCTACATTAGCCAAATAGCTTACCATATAATTGAATTTTCCTTTGGTGAACCCCTTTGAGCCTTATTGCCTTTTTTTTTTTGTAAACCCACGTTACAAGCTTTAAATAGGAAAAACAACGTCTTTACCCAAGTCTTAGAGCTAGTAGAGTATTGTTCAATATCATGATATGTGTGGGTGTGCAAGAAATATAAGTATGGGGGTATCAAGATTTTTGGTAGTGCTATAATTGGTGAATTGGAACAAATTTTCTATGTTAATTCGTGGAGTTGGTGAAACATTTGCAGTTTATATATTGAAAAAAAAAATGAATAATAGAAGAAAAAAAAGAAATTAAGTGATGAATGAGAGTGATTTTAATGTTACAAAATATCTATATTCATAACTCTTCCTACATCTCAAGAAAGAGTTCGGCTTGTGTAGGATAGATGTGAATTGAAGAAGCTATCATGTGGAGTGGTTGGTTTTACATGTCTTATGTATATATTTGAGTTAAGTCTGTTCATCTTTGCACTAGTTTCGATGGCTTTTGAGTCACATACCCAAATATTTCCCACCTTGACCCTAAGCCACGTTCAACCCTTGAAAATCCTTATGTTTCTACCTAAGCATATGACATAAGTGGTGGCGAATGAGAACATATGCAAGCATATGGTGGAGCATCTCCATTGGAATGAATTTGAGCAAAACACTTACCTTTTAAGCACATGAGAGTTGAGTGCTCATATCCATGAGGGTCTACATGTTTAGTTTACTTAATCTTCATATGAAAATGCTTGCTAAATGATTATGAGTTGTTTGGGAATGTTTATTCGCGATATATTATGTGTTTTGAAAATGTTTGATGGTTCTATGTTTACGGCATTACGACCTGGGTATTTTTGGGGAATTAAATTTGAGTTTTGCCCAAGGAAGAGCAAAAGCTAATGTTGACCTATGGTTGACGTCTCGTTTTGATTATTACAAACAAATTATGTTTATTACTGACAAATTGATTTTAAGTGTCCATGGTGATTATTGCGCATAAGTATATTCGATGGCACAAAGTTCGAGATCAAGAAATTTGCAAGCAGCTCAAATAGAAACAAGATCAAACAATCGAGGCTATTAAAGAATGATGTTGCAAATCCCGCAAAAATGACTACGAAAATCGAGACACAAGTACACATCAAGCAATGCATGTCAAGTTATTCAAACTAAGTACTTAGATGTTTCATGATCATATGTAAAGGTAAAACTCTCTTTATGTGGTAATGCATCGTGATAAGCTCAATGTTTTGATTTTATGACAAAAACATTTTTAACTTTACAAATGTGTTTTTCAAATAGTAAAAATCGTAACACATATTTTAAATATGACAAATACCTTGAAAAACATTTTAAAACGTTCCTCCAATACCAACATTTGTTAAAAATTTAAGAGAAGACGTTCCGGGCCAAAATTGGTTGTACCGGACGTCCGGTAAAATCAATTTTTGGCCAACGGTCATATTTTTAAACGGTAAATTTTCCTGACAAAAAATAACGGCTATTTGACCGTCCGATATTTTATCGGACGTCCGGTAGAGTGCGTCCGATAGAACAGAACTTCTGACCGTTTGAATGCTATAAACACATCACTATTCCTTCATTTGTATTGACAACTCTTGAGTATCAAAGTGAGGCTATTATTGATTACAACTACCTGATTTCTATCTTCAAAAAGATCAAAAAGCATCAAAACCATTGAAAAAATTTTGAGTGATTAATCTCTGTGGAAATCTTTTATTCATCAAGAAGTTTTTTCATTTCAACACTTTGAGCCAAACTCATTATCATCTATTGAAGTGTTTCTCCTCTTCTCTTCTTGTTACCAATCTTGATTTTATCATTCTATAAGAAGAGAAGATTTCACTTGTAAATTCATTTTGAATTGTGGGTCGTGTTGAGGTCCCGGAAAGCTCAACATTGTAAAAGGATCGGTGCTCCTTGGTTGTAAGTCACCGGAAGCATTGTAAAAGGTTGGATTGCACCATTAAGTCAATCAACATAGTGAAAAAGGACTTGCTCGTGTCGGAGAGCTTGGTAACGGGGGACGTAGATCATCGGTTTGGATCGAACCTCCATAACATATCGTTTGCACTCTCTAACTCTCTTTTACCTATAGCTTTTATATTTGTGCTTATTACTTAGATTAATCTATTTAGTCTTTACGTAATTGAATTTAGATTAATTTTTCGAAAAAGTTTTTAGAAAAAAAAAACCAATTCACCCCCCTCTTGGTTAGCCTATCTTGGGTTTACAATTGGTATCAGAGCATGGTACTCACTTCTTTAAGATCTCACAATCTTGAGTAATGGCTAACATCGGTTTTCAAAATCTCGAGGGGCATTCTACCAACCGTCCTCCCTTCTTTGATGGCACACATTATAATTATTGGAAAGCTAGAATGATGATTTATGTTCAATCTATTGATTATAACATTTGGGAAATTATTGTCCATATGTGCCTACTAAGACTATTAAAATTGATGGCAAACCCGATCAATGTATTCTCAAGCCTAGAGAGGAATATGATGAAGAAGATAGGAGAAAGTTGTCATTAAATGTTAGGGCCAAGAATTTGCTTTATTGTGCACTAGATAAAAATGAATTCAATAGAATTAGCACATGCGATTCGGCTCATGAAATTTGGCATGCTCTAGAAGTCACTCATGTTGGAACAAACAAAGTTAAGGAAACTAAAATAAATATGCTAGTCAAAGAATTTGAAAATTTCTTTATAAAGCAAGATGAGCCCATTGTTAATATGATCACTCGTTTCGCCGATATTGTTAATAGCTTAAAAGGTTTTGATCGAAAATATACTAACGATGAACTTGTGAGCAAAATGCTTAGGTCACTCTCGGAGGAATGGAGTCCCATACGAATGCTTATAGAAAACACAAGGGATGTGAATACATATCCGTTGGAAGAACTATATGGAACATTGATGACCTATGAACTCAACAATGCCGAGATCAAGGAAAAGACAAAGAAAAGCAAAGAGGAATCAAAAGAAACTCCTAGACGACAAATTGCTTTAAAATCGGCAATTGATGAGGAGATATCAACAAGTAACACAAGTGATGAAGAGCTCGATGATCTTGTACTTCTCGTCAAAAAATGGAGAGGCTTTCGAAACAACAAAAAGTTTCAAAGAAAAGACGACAAAGGAGAAGAAAAGAGCAAAAAGATTATTTGCTATGAATGTGACAAACCCGGCCACAAGAGAACCGAGTGCCCGAACAAGAAGAGAAGTTTCAAGAAAAAGTCTCTTATGATGAATTACTCGATTCTTACGATGAATTACTTGAAGTCTTTGAAAAACTTGCATTAAGTCATTCTATTCTTAAAAAGAAAATTTCCCTATTAAAAGATGAATTAAGGAAAACTTTGGAAAATTCAAAAGAAAACCTTGACCATGTTTTATTGATTAAGGAAAATAGTTCTCTAAAAGAAAAAGTTAATGATTTGACAAAAATAGTTTATAAATTTACCGAAGGAAAGAAGAACTTTGATTTAATGCTTGGAAATCAAAAATGTGTTTTTGATAAAGGGGGAATCGGATTCAAGCTATTTTTAAAACAAAAATCTCTTAAAAACATGTTTGTCAAAGCTTCAAACACTACTTGTACCTTTTGTAATAAAATCGGACATGTCTCTTTTAATTGCTTAGTTAAAAAGAAACTATATTTTGAAAACAAAAATAAGTGGATTAAAGAGTCCTCACAAACTAACTATCAAGGACCCAAGTTTGTATGGGTACCAAAAATCAAAAATCAAATTGTTTTTGTAGATACCAAAGAAAACCAATAGCAAGTGGTTCTTGGATAGTGGATGTTCAAAGCATATGACCGGAGATCGATCACTACTTTCAAACTTCAAAATAAAGTATGGAGGTCATGTGACTTTTGGAGACAATGCAAAAGGGAAGATAATCGGAATCGGCAACATTGGTAATTACTTATCCCCTTCTATTGAAAATGTTTTGTTAGTCGATAATCTCAAACATAATTTGATAAGTATTAGTCAATTATGTGATAAAGGTTACAACATAAAATTCGATTCTTCCAAATGCCTAATTAAGGATGCTATATCAAAAGAGGTGATTTTCATAGGGAGCCGAAACAAGGATATTTATATCATTAATATCGAATATGAAAATAATGAACATTGCTTGCTTGGATTCAAAGACGAAACTTGGCTTTGGCATAGAAGACTTGGTCATGTAAACATGGAACTTATTTCAAAGATTTCTAAAAATTGTCTTGTGAAAGGATTGCCAAACTTGAAATTTGAAAAAGACAAAATTTGTGATGCATGTCAACTTGGGAAGCAAGTCAAAAGTTCTTTTAAATCAAAAATATTTTCTTCTACAACAAAACCCTTGCAACTTCTCCACATGGATCTTTTTGGACCGTCAAGATCGGCTAGTCTAAGTGGTAAATATTATGCTTTTGTTATCGTTGATGATTTCTCTAGATTTACATGGGTAATATTTTTAAGTGCAAAAGATGAAGCCTTAAAAGCCTTCAAACATTTTTGTAAGAAAGTTGAAAATGAAAAGGGTCACACTATTACTACAATTAGAAGTGACCACGGTGGAGAATTTGACAATCTTGCATTCGATGATTTTTGCAAAAATAATGGATATGAACACAACTTTTCGGCTCCTAGAACTCCTCAACAAAATGGTGTAGTAGAAAGGAAGAATCGCACATTACAAGAAATGGCTCGAACCATGCTAAATGAAAATAATTTACCAAAATACTTTTGGGTCGAAGCCGTTAATACCGCATGCTATATCATAAATAGAGTCTTAGTTAGTCGCAAGAAAACCAAAACTCCGTACGAGCTTTGGAAAAATAGAATACCCAACATTAGTTATTTCAAAGTGTTCAGTTGTAAATGTTTTGTCTTAAACACAAAAGACAATTTGGGAAAATTTGACTCAAAATCCGATATAGGAATTTTTCTTGGTTATTCATTGACTAGCAAAGCATATAGAGTCTTCAACAAAAGAACTCTAGTCGTTGAAGAATCAATACACGTTAGAATCTACTTGGTCAAGAGAAGGGTGTTGATGACAATGTAGGTTTAGAGACTTCTTTGAACAAATGAATGTCCAAGACAAAGAAGTTCCTAATGAAGAACAATCAAAGAAGCCCAACGATCAAGAAAAAGAAGAAGCACCAACCGAAACCCAAAATGACTCCACCTTGCCAAAGGAATGGAAGTTTGTCTCATCTCACCCAAAGGAGTTAATAATTGGCGATCCATCAAAAGGTATTACTACTAGAACTTCTCTTAGAAATCATCTTGGTAGTTGTGCATTCATTTCACAAATTGAACCCAAAAATTTTAAAGAAGCGGAATATGATGAGTTTTGGATTTTAGCAATGCAAGATGAACTTAATCAATTTGAAAGAAACTATGTTTGAGACTTGGTTGCTAGACCAACAAATCAAACCGTTATTGGCACTAAATGGGTTTTTCGAAACAAAAAGGATGAAAATGGAATTATTATGCGTAACAAGGCTAGATTAGTGGCCCAAGGTTACAATCAAGAAGAAGGAATTAACTATGAAGAAACCTTTGCACCCGTAGCTCGACTAGAATCCATTCGCATGCTTCTTGCATTTGCATGTCACAAAAATTTCACGCTTTATCTAATGGATGTTAAAAGTGCATTTTTGAATGGATTTATTCAAGAAGAAGTCTATGTTGAACAACCACCCGGGTTTACAAATCATAAGTTTCCCAATCATGTGTTCAAACTTCGAAAAGCTCTTTATGGCCTCAAACAAGCTCCCAGAGCATGGTATGAACGTTTGAGCAAATTTCTACTTTCAAATGGTTTTTCTATTGGAAAAGTTGACACTACTCTTTTCATCAAAACCCAAAATCAAGACATACTCATTGTTCAAATTTATGTTGATGACATCATTTTTGGTTCAACAAATATTCAACTTTGTGAAGAATTTTCTAAAAACATGAGCATGGAATTTGAAATGAGCATGATGGGTGAACTCAAATTTTTTCTCGGACTTCAAATAAAACAAACATGTGATGGCATTTTCATAAATCAAAGTAAATACATACTTGACATGTTAAAGAGGTTCGAAATGCATGATCTAAAACCTATGAATACTCCGATGAGCACTTCCATAAAGCTTGACAAAGATGATCAAGGAACTTCCATCGACATCACCAAATATCGAGGTATGATTGGATCCCTTCTTTATTTAACCGCAAGTAGACCCGACATTATGTTCAGTGTATGCTTATGTGCTCGATTTCAATCAAACCCTAAGGAATCCCACCTAAAAGCCGTAAAAAGAATCTTTAGATATCTTAGTGGGACTCAAAACTTAGGACTTTGGTATCCGAAACGAACTCACTTTGACCTACTTAGTTACTCGGATGCCGATTAGGCCGGTTGTCAAGTTGATAGGAAAAGCACTAGTGGCACTTGTCACTTTCTCGGTTTCGCCTTGGTTTCATGGTTTAGTAAGAAACAAAACTCTGTAGCCTTATCTACGGCCGAGGCCGAATATATTTCCGCCTCTAGCTGTTGTGCTCAAGTGCTATGGATGAAACAAACTCTTAGCGATTTTCAATTGTCATATGATCATATTCCCTTCATGTGTGACAACACTAGTGCCATCAATTTATCCAAAAATCCCGTTCTACACTCTCGCACGAAGCACATTGAGATAAGACATCATTTTCTACGGGATCATGTTTCAAACGGTGATATCTCACTTGAATTTGTTGACACCAAAAATCAATTAGTCGATATTTTCACAAAACCCCTTGCGCTTGATCATTTCTCGACCATTCGTCGAAATTTAGGGCTTATTGAACTAAAATGATTTCTATAATCTCAGGTTCTCCATACTCTTGTTAAAAATCCCTCTTCATCCTTTTATTTATTTAAAAAAAAAAAATACCGGACGTCCGGTATGGACTGTCCGGTAAGGCAGAAAGTTTTCTGCCTTTTTATTTCTTTTTACCGGACATCCGGTAAAATTAGCGGATGTCCAGTACGCTGTTTTTACAGTCTTTTATCGCGACTTGTCTCTTTCACTCCCCTTTCAATTCCTCATTTTCTCTCTCAAACTCGACTCTCCTATCATCAAACCTCAAATTCCCTCTCTATATCATCACTTCCACTTCGATTCCTCAAGCCAATTTCGCCCTCTTCTCGCGTTTTTACCATTACCCATACGACTTTTCCTCTTACATTCACAAATCCTCAAACCCTAGATTTCTTCTCATTTCTTTAACTCTTGCTCGAAATCTACAAGTGAGCAATCTACTATTTTGTGCAACATACTCTATCTCCCATCACATTTTCAGTTTTCAAATTCTTCACTCAGGCTCTAATCCGAAAATCCACAAACTTCTCGCCTATGTCGACTTCTCAAAGCAAAGGCAAAGGCAAGAGGCTGAAGCAAACTGTCCGGCGTCCGCCTCCATCTCCATCTCAGTCATCCGCAGAAGAGGACACCGATCTTGAACTGGAATCGCCAACGAACCCTTTTACGAAGGCACCCATCCTATTAGGTAAAAACGTTGACCTCATTTCCTTTACTCTAGATGCATTATCTTTTAGGATTGAGGAATACATTACGAGCATGGGATGGGCCTCTATTTGCACGATTCACGAAAATGCATATCCGGATTTAATTCGCACTTTTTATAACACAATGACTATTAATCCTCGTACGGGAGACATTTCATGCTTTTTGAAAAATATCCATATCACGGTCTCCAAACCACTTCTTCGCACAATACTTGAACTCGAACCGTGTAGCATTCAAAAATTTGTACACAAAGTCCACCCGACGGTGGAAGGATACGATCCTACCGATGCCTGTCGTCGTGTGACCGGTAAAAATTTTGAAAACATCACCAAGATTTCGACAAACCAACTTACTCTCCATGCAAGGTCCTACAAAACATTATTGCAAATGTTATTTTACCTCGAAAGGGGCACCGGGATGAGGTAAATTGTTTTGACCTATTTCTCCTCGACTCCTTCCTTGTTGGTCGGCGAGTTGATTTCCCGACTATTGCATTAGGTCTCATGAAACTTGTTAGATCTACACGCACATCAAAGGCACTTCCCTACGGCATGCTCCTCACTAAGATCTTTCACCACTTTGAGGTTCCTCTTCAAGATGAAGCCTTCATCAAACCACGACCCACCGACACCATTAGTCCCAACACACTTAAGCGCATGAAAATCGTTAGAAAGGATGGGAAATGGGTGTCTGAAACAAAGGGGTTCAACCCGACATCGGGGCCTTCTACTCTACCATTCGACGAGGAGGACATTGATGACGACGACGGTATGGATGCATCACCTCCCGCTACCTCAAGACATGGAGCCTCCCGACCAGGGCATGACGCCGATCAGCTTTCCCTTCTTCACGGGCGGATGGAATCCCTTGCTACGACTGTCGGAGGCATCACTGAGGAGCTTCATCACGTACGGGCACAACAGGACATGATCATTGCTAGGCAGGCTGCTATGCAGGACCAGATGACTGTATTCTTTGCCGACGTTCTTACCCGACTTCCACCTCCTCCTCCGGCTCCGTAGATTTCTGATTTTCTGTAGATTTATTGCTTTTAAAACTATGGTTGAACTTTTGATTATGTACTACATCTTTATTATGACTATTAAATGATTTTCTGTTTTGGTTGCTATTCTTGCTTCTTGACACTTGCGAATTTTTTTGCTTATGCCAAAAGGGGGAAGAAATGGATATGATTTGATTTGCATGATTATACTTAAGATGTGATTTACATAATTTCACTTAAAAAGGGGGAATTGTAGTGAAATTAATAGGGGGAATACTTATATCTACTTCTTATCAAATTTGTTCATACATATATCTTGCAAATCATATTGTGTTTGTCATAATAAAAAAGGGGGAAATTGTTGACCTATGGTTGATGTCTCGTTTTGATTATTACAAACAAATTATGTTTATTACTGACAAATTGATTTTAAGTGTCCATGGTGATTATTGCGCATAAGTATATTCGATGGCACAAAGTTCGAGATCAAGAAACTTGCAAGCAGCTCAAATAGAAACAAGATCAAACAATCTAGGCTATTAAAGAATGATGTTGCAAATCCCGCAAAAATGACTACGAAAATCGAGACACAAGTACAAATCAAGCAATGCACGTCAAGTTATTCAAACTAAGTACTTAGATGTTTCATGATCATATGTAAAGGTAAAACTCTCTTTATGTGGTAATGCATCGTGACAAGCTCAGAGTTTTGATTTTATGACAAAAACATTTTTAACTTTACAAATGTGTTTTTCAAATAGTAAAAATCGTAACACATATTTTAAATATGACAAATACCTTGAAAAACATTTTAAAACATTCCTCCAATACCAACATTTGTAAAAAATTTAAGAGAAGACGTTCCGGGCCAAAATTGGTTGTACTGGACGTCCGGTACGATTTACCGGACGTCCGGTAAAATCAATTTTTGGCCAACGGTCATATTTTTAAACGGTAAATTTTCCTGACAAAAAATAACGGCTATTTGACCGTCCGATATTTTACCGGACGTCCGGTAGAGTGCGTCCGATAGAACAGAACTTCTGACCGTTTGAATGCTATAAATACATCACTATTTCTTCACTTGTATTGACAACTCTTGAGTATTAAAGTGAGGCTATTATTGATTACAACTACCTGATTTCTATCTTCAAAAAGATCAAAAAGCATCAAAACCATTGAAAAACTTTTGAGTGATTAATCTTTGTGGAAATCTTTTATTCATCAAGAAGTTTTTTCATTTCAACACTTTGAGCCAAACTCATTATCATCTATTGAAGTGTTTCTCCTCTTCTCTTCTTGTTACCAATCTTGATTTTATCATTCTATAAGAAGAGAAGATTTCACTTGTAAATTCATTTTGAATTGTAGGTCGTGTTGAGGTCCCGGAAAGCTCAATATTGTAAAAGGATCGGTGCTCCTTGGTTGTAAGTCACCGGAAGCGTTGTAAAAGGTTGGATTGCACCATTAAGTCAATCAACATAGTGAAAAAGGCCTTGCTCGTGTCGGAGAGCTTGGTAACGGGGGACGTAGATCATCGGTTTGGATTGAACCTCCATAACATATAGTTTGCACTCTCTAACTCTCTTTTACCTATAGCTTTTATATTTGTGCTTATTACTTAGATTAATCTATTTAGTCTTTACTTAATTGAATTTAGATTAATTCTTCGAAAAAGTTTAAAAAAAAAAAACCAATTCACCCCCCTCTTGGTTAGCCTATCTTGGGTTTACAGCTAAGTGTGGTGAAATTTGATATGAACGTAAAATGCATATTTTTCTCTCCTTATTTTATGTGCGCGTATGATTAATCAATGCCAAAATGTACTCATTTCGTACATATTTTGATTTAGGTGGCAATTCAATGGAGATGACATAATTTAGAAGAAATAGGTGAAAAATGACTAAAGTGAAAGGAAATGAAAGTTCAAGGACTAACGTGAAAATACACAAAAGTTATGTTGAACCAAATAATGAAGATATGAGAGTGTTAGAAATCAATTGAATGAAGAAAGAAGTCAAATGGGTGAAATATCGTCAAAGTAGTATCACACATCAATTTTCAATCGAAAAGTTATGCATCGAATTTTCAGTCTCAGTTTAGGACCCATTTTTGACATAGCAAACGATTGAATTGGAAGATGTTATCTGAAGCAAAGTTGTAGCCCTTTGAATTAGCGTTCTAACGCATTTTGAATCAGTTCAATATCCACATGTAGAGAAAGTTTTGAATCAGGCAAATTCTCTTCCGCGCGCACGGGCATGAATTTTACTTACCGAGCCTAAAACCAATGAACGGCACGCGAGCACTGGAATTTTTCACAGACAAATCTCCAGTTTCTGAATTTAAGTCAACTACCCATGCAAACAACTATAAATACATATTTTAAAACTCTAGAACAGGAAGAGAACGTACAGAACGCCTCCCAACTCCATTATTCATTATTTCTCTCTTAAATTCTTGAATTGCAACTAAACGTTTACACTTGATCGAAGGAAATTGAAACCTCGTAATCATATATTGTGAGATCTAAATAGTTTTCTTATTATTTAATTCTTAGTTTGCATATTGAATATTCTTCTACATTTGTTTTCATGATTGTTATATTTAATTGTTAGGAGGTCTACTAGTTTGTTATTCGTTACAATCTACCGTTAAGTTAAATATCAAATCCGTAATTGTTTGATTTCTTTAACTCGTGAAGCACTAGGATTTGATGATTTTCTGCGATAGAGGTTATTGAATTTTAAGAAGAATGTTTAAATAGATTAAATGCAACCACTTGTGTTTGTATTGTCTAGTTCATCGATTTCTCTATTGTGTGAATCTGTCATCAAAATAAATCTTAAGCGCTGTTTGAGGTTATTTAATAATTAGGGTTGATTAGAATGCTGGTTTCTAATTAATTAAAATTAAGGAGAAATATAAATCAATTCCAACTATGAATATTCGAAATATGAATTAAATTATCATTGCATCTGTAATCAATTATGGATTTTCGACGGTGGATGTGCACTTAGATCAAGGTTAGTCTTTTGATTGTTTTTGTTAATTTGATTTTCATTGTTATTGATTGCGTTATTTACAATTGTTTTTATACAAAACCCTCCAAACTGTTTTTATACAAAACCCTCTACATTAGTTTTAGAGGTTAATGTATTATTTTTGGGTGCTTGCAACAGAACACACCAAACTGTCTCAAGAATAACTACATCATTCTCACGATTTATCTCCACTATGTCCAAAATATCATGGCATTGTGATCCCCTATATCCGAATCTTCGTGTTCATCTTTGGTGACATTTTTCCTCACTAAAGTCACGCAAAGAGGAGTCTGCACATTTTGTTCACTTCAAATAGATAATTCACTTTAACATCAGATGCAACCTTCATGGGTAGAATCGGAATGGATGAATGCTCGTTGAATTGAAATTTCAGTTCCATAGCGTACTAAGAGATATCGAATTTTAGCTTGTTTTGTAAATCATATTACATTTCCACATATGATGTGCTCGATGTTATGGAAATTGGAATACGACTACGTATATCACTCGACCATTTCCATACATATCGATCTTTTTCGTCCAATTCGAAATCACCAAAATAACAAATTGGAATCACAATCATATCTACATGATGAAACCTAATTTTTAATTATAAAAAAATAGTCGAAAAATTTGTCCAACCACTAACTGGACTGTTAGGATTTTTTTTTTTTTTTAAAAAAAGCAGCATAACAGACGGCTGTTATGGCTGTTAGCCGGCTATTATAACCATGATATATGCAAATAAATTTTTTTATTGTTTATACTTAAAAAAATTATCTACATGTTAATGTATATCGAAATAAGATATATCGATTAAAAACGTATATTAATTTAACGAAAACGAAATTTAACATACATAAATATACTTTCCAATTCGAAATGATAGACGTAAAAAAAAATTATTGTTCATTGTTTGATCAATTTCTGAGATTTTGAGGTTGAAACAGATGAAAAGTAAAGAGTTTTTGAATTTGTTGGAATAAACAAATAAAAAAAAGTTAGTTGGTTTTGAAATTTTAAATGAGAAGTGTTTGATGTTTACTTATTAACTAAAAGGGTAGTATTGTCTTTTAGATAAAAGTGGTTTTTTGTAATTGTATTGTTTACTAAGGATATCTTTGTATTTCACAATTCAAAAGATCATTATGAAAATATGCAATTATTGAAAATTCAAAGTGAAAATTAGAGGGTTTGACTATGACAATTTTAAAATTAACCATAACAATTACCAGCTTTCGAATTAATTAGTCAATGACCCAAACTCTTCATTATTATATTATTCGAAATTGGATGTCACTGAACTTTCAATTTTAACAAGGTGACTTCAATGTGCGTTACCCCCCTAAAACCATTTTCTATACTTTAGGTTTATTTATTTATTTATTTTATTTTTAATTGATAAAGTTTTATAACGAGAACAATATATCCCTGTTCTATGCAGTAAATTATAAGTATCTCCTTATTACAATTTGGAAAAAAAAAAAAACATATTTTATCAATAGCAAAACCTATTAAAAAACGGTGGGCTCTCCTTTGTAAGGGAGGCTGTACATCGAAATGTCAACCTCAATGTACAAGTAGCATAACCTATAAACTTTGCTTATTTTGAAGCATTCATCAGTGTGCACACACACACATAAACTTAAGAGTAAAATTCTCACTTAAAAAATATTTTTTTTTTCGGATCTATGAATAAGCAATGACCCAACAGTTGAACCATTGATCAATCGGTTAAACTAGTAACCCGGTGACCTGATGACTTATCCGAGTCAATGATTGGATCGGGTCCGATAACTATGACATCAATATTTCAATTGTCTGTGCAGCCGAGCTCGTTAGCCGGCTTAACCCATCGACACCTCAACCAAGAACCAAACTGAACCTTTGTTGATTTTAATATTTAAAAAAAAAAAAAAAATGTTTCAAACCAAATGAGACCGAACCAGATAGTTCGGTTCTGTACGATCCGATACTCTTGTACACCCGGACCACCACTATTTTTTTCTACTGAATTAGTTTGGGTGTTTCTGGGGAAAGTTCAAAACTTCCCAAAAGTCTTCATTCAATTACCATTAAAGATTAAACAATTTATAAATAGAAAAATGCAAGCAAATGGATTCACATTTCAGTATCAATCCAGCTTTCAGTCTCCTTCTCAAACTATCAAAAGAAAAAAAGAATATTCAAAGTCAACTTTCTCTTTATTAATTTTCCATGGAAAATCATCGTCTACATACATATACAGACAGCCTATATAAACATGTTAGGGTTCATGAAGAAATAGAGTGAGAATGGTGGATTGAGCCCATAATCTTCTGTAGATCGGTTTGCATTTACTATATATCTTGCAGGTGAGTTTAAATTGATTGCATTAGATGAATTTTGATTATCTTTTTTCTGATTAAGATTTCATTAATCTAACCCTATCATTAAATTTTTGATTGAATTTATTATCAGACCATAATCCTAATTGAAAAAAAATGCATTCGGCAAATCACTGGGGAGGATCATTGGAAATCAATGGAGGCGATTCAACTACGGAAGATGAGAGGAGTCGAAACATGGATTGGGATAGGGCATCGATTTCTCACCAGCAGTATCAACACAATCTGGATGAAACGCAACAGAGCTGGTTATTAGGTCCGCCGGAGAAGAAGAAGAAGAAATACGTAGATTTGGGTTTCGTTGTGTGTAGCCGGACGGCATTGAAATGGACGTTTTGGGGATTTGTTGCTGCGTTCGTTGTGATTGCACTTCCAATCATCATAGCGAAAACGGTGCCGAAGCACAAAAGCCGGCCGCCACCGCCAGATAATTACACGGCGGCGCTTCACAAGGCGCTGCTATTCTTCAACGCCCAAAAGTGTACGTCGATTTTCTTCTACGTCCTTTTCGTTTATTGTTTATTCTTGGAATCGGTCAATTCATTGTTTTTATCTGATTCGTTCAAAAATCTTAAATGTGAAAATGATGTGCGAAGAAATAGCATATCAATCAAGGGGAGGGTGCATGAGCATTGCTTGTTTGGGATAGCTTGATATCAAAGTCGACAATTAATTTTAATTATGGACTTTACAACTTTTGAACTATACATATTATCAAAATTTGCTAAAATCTTTATCAAAATCTTCATAAAAAAAAGCCTTGAATGTAAAGAATTAGTGCTTTAATTGAACATGAGTGATACAATATTGTCAAAAATCAGATCAAAAGATTCAATTTGGGAATCTAATTGGCATTCGCCCAATTCTAGGTAAAAAAAAAAAAAAAGTACTGTTATCTAATACGGGCTGATTTAACACTGATTTGTCATGTATTTAACACTAGATGTCAACACATGATATCGTCAATGAAATGGGCCCTATGTCGAACACATGATAGACTAGTATTAATCATTGGTACTAAATAACGTTAATCAAGTAAAAATCTCCAAAAATTGATAACAATCTAAATAAGGATGAAAAATGATGCAAGTACAGAAAGAAAATGACAGAATTTTTCCAGATTTTTGAAATTTCTCTCACATAAGGAGGCGGGGCCCATGTGAATTAAATATCGTTAAAAACAATGGGACCCACGTGTTATGTGTATTCTGTACAATTTCTGTAAAAAAATTCCATTTACCCATAGAGTGATTGAATAAGGATAGTCACCTCATGTTTTTTCATTATTTACCATCGATTCGATGTTGATTCAATTCTTTAAATTTTAACTTTTACAATTTTTTGGTTGATGATCCGAATAGGTTTTTAAAATATTGATTTAGTTATATATATTTTTAAAAAAAATCTTATTCCACTATGCTAAGTCGTAATAATGATAGTGATTTGAGAACTGCATGCCACTAAGTCAATACTAGAAGTAGGCAATACGTGTGGGCCAGTATTAACATAAAAATAGACAAATGTTATTCTGTTTATATCACTTCACGACTAAAAAAAGACGTTGTCTTTGCATGTGATGGGATCTATATGAGACCACTTCGTTACAGGTCTAAATCAGTGGATGGAATTAAAATTGACATTATCACTCAAAAATCATTAATTAATATTTTTCTTATTGACTTCCAATTTTACCCTTGTTTGAGCCCATTTTAAGGGGGGAAAAAAAAACGTGTTTTTAAATAGTGATTTTTTGGAGGATGTGTGGTTAAAAAGTAAAAAAATGTTTTTTCTTTATGTGTAAAAAATATTTTATTAGAGAATGTATTGTTGAAAATGAATTTTGAAAAAAATGAATTTTTGACAAAAATTGGCTCAAACAAGGGTTAAGTCCCATTTGATTTTGCTAAAAATTAGATTTTTGGCATATTTTAATAGAAAATGATAAAACGTATAGTTGAAAAGTTGATAAAAATTGTAGATCTTATGAAATGTGGTTAAAATTAATCGTTGACTTTGATTTAAATATTTATCAACTTTTTTTATATAAATCAAAATTTTATCAACATTTTTTTTTTGGGTCCATCTATGAACTGAGATTCTGTAGGTCTATGAATTTATTTATTTTTTTTTTTGTTTCCACTTGCTGATTAATTAAATGTAGTTGACGAAATTTGTTTATTAGCTTAATTGCTTGAATTATTAATGCCAGCAACTTTATTTATTAATTATTTATTCCAGTCAAAATACTTCCTTACACCTACCCTTTAGGAGAATAAACGTGAAAAATCATGCTCCCATAGTCTCAGGATTTGTGTACACAGATATTTCTAGAACGTAGATTGAGGAGTTAATTACTTCTAGTATTTTTATTTTATTTTATTTATGTTTTTTTATTTTTTATTTATTTTTCGTAAACAGCATCTCATTTATAATATAGAATATCTTAAATATAGATACTATAATTTTGTATATATTCCAATAATGGTCCCCATCTTGGCTCTCCGTTTTACTTTTTTCAAGAAATATTTATTGATTTCTCCTCATTTTTTATTAAATATTATTTTTATACATTGTTGATTAAACAATTAAAATATAATTCAAATAATTTGTGAAAATAGAGATTGAAATATGTAACATATTAGCACACTCTATTTTAAGAACTTGTCCTTTCAATCTTATTTTTAAACAGTAACTCTTTAAAACAAAGAATACCTTGTATTAAGAGGGTCTATTGGAGATAACGTACTTTAATTTATTTTAATTAACTTTTATTTTCAGATATGTTTGAATATTTTGCTTTTTTTATTTTTTTTGAATTCCATTTTTTTTCTTATTTATAAGTAAAAGAAATTATTTATTTTAACATTATTATAAATTTTAATTTCAGAATAAATAATTTTTTTTTTTTTATTTCCAATTGTTTCCCTCATTTTAATGAAGATTTTTGACCTTTACAGATTTTATGACGGCAACTTTTGACCTTCTTGTTTCACAAGGGGACCCACTGTTTGAAAATAAACGGTCAAAAAATTAATTCTTAGGCTCCATTAATGAAAAGCAAACAGGGACTTTGTAACAAGTAAATTTTCTAAACTTTAATCAATTTAAATAGGCTCAGTATGTCAGTAACCAATTTAAATAGGTTCAAGGTCAAATCAGTGCTCGAGTTTTCCAAATCTCTTCATTCATGGACATTATTTTTTTTTAAACATGATATGTCGTGAAAAAAAAAAAAAAAAAGTATTGTTATTTGAATTTCACTATTTTATATTGTTTCTATTAAGGGATAAAAATCACAATTCGAATAAAAATGAAAACATAGACCAAATTATAAAGAATTAGGCCACCCCTCTTAATAAAATTGATATTTTAAGATGTAATCTCAAATCTTTATATGGTATCAAATACATTAAACTCCAATGAACAATTCGATCAAATTAAAACTCAAAAAATAAACTCGTGAATTTCAAGATTGGTCTGCTTAAATATTATCATGTGGGAGCATGTTAAACGCTAAAATCTCATTGAATAGAGATGAAAATGTAGATCAACTTATAAGAGTTTGAGCTACTTATTTTAATAAGATTAACATTTTAAGATGAAATCCGCTTCAAGGAGCAATTGGATCCGATTAAAACTCAAAAAAATATTAAAACCCTATTTGAGCCACATTAAAATTTACATTCTCATTCTTTTACTCATTTTCAATCACACATTTTTCATTAAAATAATATTTTTCATCACATCAATAACTTTTCATTCTTTTTCAACCACATATTCTCCATCAATCTAATATTTCAAAATACATTCTTCCAAAATAATGTGGGTCAAACACACCCTAAGTGATAAAACTTCATATCAAATAAAGATGAAAACATAGACCAACTTATAAAATATTGTGTTATTCCTCTTAATAATATTGACATTTTAACATGAAACTCCAAATTTTAATTGTTTCTCCTTTTTGTCTTATTATTAAACCAAATTCTTTCGTAGGAAAGTTGTTTTTGTGTTTAATTGGAATTGTGCGCATGCGTGGAGTTGGCAGGAATACTTTGTGTATATGCAACACAATTTATATTCTTGCTGATTTTTAATTTCCGTCCAATCAAATATATTTTTTTAAAATTTTGGGACATTTGCTATATTTTTTAATCATTAATAATGCGTAATATTAACGGTTCAATCGTTAGCAATTAGTGTAATTTCGCCATTTTATTTTTGTTTGATATCATAATAGTTTCCGAATCAACATATTATTAATTTTAATTTGTTTTCTGTATTCTCTCAACTGTATAATAATAATAATAATAATAATAATAATAATAATAATAATTCCCTAGAAATTTCTATCAGAATCTTGACGAAGCGTGAACTAGTTTTGGAAAAAACCGATAAATGGACAATATATTCTTGAAAATCCATGTCCCTGTTAGCAGTTATATTTTAAACTGAAATATTAAATTCTCAAATATTCCATAATTGCTTGAGATTTTAACAAGTGAAAATGCTTTGCACTTGTGCTTTATGTTTGTGTACTGTAATTCATGTCGTAAAGTTTGACAAAGTTTTGCGTTTATTGTGATGACATACCTCAACCTTCCTCATTTTCGAACTTGAGACCGGCTACCAATCGCATAAGCGAAATTGTTGCATGGAGAAAAATTTATACGTCCCTCTAGTTTTAGAAGAGTGCTTCTTGTAAATAAGTGATTACATAATATTTTACATATAGATGAGATGTCAAAAAGAGAGAGAAATTTTATTTATTTTTTATTTGGTTGAAGAAATTTCGATTCAATCATATATCACCACATCATGTATATGTAAACCTATTATTATATACATGTAGCACAACCACTAATTTTATTATGGAGAAACTTATTTTATTAGGATCTTGCTACATGTACATCAAAATTTACATAATGAATTACATAATGTCACATGACACTTTAACATTTCTTAGTTTAAAACACAATCAACTTTTCCATCCAGTCTTTTCCCTCCGCATCATATTATGTAATACATTATGTACATTTTTTATATACAAGTGGCAAAATCCATTTTTGATTGTACCCTCTCTCCAAATATAAGTTTGTGCTTGTCTGTCTTTCATACGAAGGTTACTTCTATAATGACAAGATGAGGATAGAAAGTTACAAATTTCCAGCACGCAAGTAATAATTTTTTTGAGATAATGAATTCACGAATCTAGAAATAATTTCTTCGTGGGTACATGAATGCAGCTGGGAGGTTGCCAAAGAACAAGGGGATATCTTGGAGAGGGAACTCAGGATTACAAGATGGATCAGATGCCACGGATGTTAAAGGAGGGCTTGTTGGAGGGTATTACGATGCTGGAGACAATACAAAGTTTCACTTTCCAATGTCATTTGCTATGACTATGCTCAGTTGGAGTGTTATTGAATATGAGCACAAGTTTCGTGCTATAGGAGAATATGATCATATGAAAGACCTAATCAAATGGGGCACCGATTATTTACTCCTTACTTTCAACTCTTCTGCTACTAAAATTGACAAAATTTACAGCCAGGTAAGTATAGTTGATTAATCTCGAGTTAATTGGCTTATATGGTAGAGTTTGGGAAGTCGTCAGGACCAAAAAAGGAAATCGTGAATATGTGAATAAAACTTAGATAATAATTAGTGTATCGATTTTATGGCTACCTAGGTTGGTGGATCACAAAATGGTTCAAGAACACCAGATGATCATTACTGTTGGCAAAGGCCAGAAGACATGGACTACACCCGGAAAACTCAAACAGCTAATTCAGGGCCGGATCTTGCTGGAGAAATGGCAGCAGCATTGGCATCAGCATCCATAGTTTTCCGGGATAATACCGCGTACTCCAAGAAACTTGTCAAGGGTGCAGAAACAGTGTTCAAATTTGCTAGAGACTTTGGCAAAAGAACATCATATTGCCGTGGAAATCCCTTTATAGAACCCTTTTATAATTCCAGTGGTTACTTTGATGAGTACATGTGGGGTGCAGCTTGGTTATATTATGCCACTGGAAACAATACTTACTTTTCACTAGCAACAAATCCTGGTTTGTCTAAGAATTCGAAAGCATTTTATATGATACCAGATTTGAGTGTCTTAAGTTGGGACAACAAGTTGCCTGCAGCCATGTTGTTGTTGACAAGGATAAGAATGTTTTTGAGCCCTGGATACCCGTACGAGGATATGTTGAAGAGTTATCACAACGTGACTGAACTTACTATGTGTTCTTACCTTGAAATGTTCCATGTTTTCAACTGGACTCGAGGTAAGAATCTTCCATTTTCGTATGATTAATATTGGAAATTTATATGATGTCTGGGAACTTAGACTAAAACACTCGTTTTTGGGCCGTGAAATGTGTAGGTGGGTTGATTCAACTCAATCATGGACAAGGACAACCTTTACAATATGTAGCAAATGCAGCCTTCTTGACATCTCTCTTTATTGATTATATGAATGCTACTGGAGTTCCAGGGATAACTTGTGGTCCGCGATTTATCACTCTCAATGATCTCAGAAAGTTTGCTGTTTCTCAGGTATGGTTGATTATCGGACCATTCTTATCTAAATTGAACTAGTTGGGGAAGATTTATATGAATAATGCTCCTTGGACATGAGCAATGACAGGGATGGGGTGACAGGGTGGTGTGGCAGACAATGATTGGATGTTTTTTTTTTTTTCAAATTGTCCAATTATGTATTTGACACGTGTTCCCTCTGTCATTGAGCCTATCACTGTAGCAAGATTGAATTTATATATCTAGGCTCATATACTTCTTGGTTGCTTGCTTGCTTTTGTCCCAATTGCTTATTCCAAGTTTTTCGGTCGAATCAATCAGGATGGTCCCAGTTCCAAACCATTGAACTTTTTAATGGTTAAAAAAATCACAGTTTCGATCGAAGTTATAACTGTCATGGTAAAATTTCCATAACACTTATTTCAAGAGAGTTTTTAACCATCGTGACAAGTCTTTCACAAAGGTTAGAAAGTCTATTTTCGCGTAGTAAACAATCTGATTTCGACTCGGTCCTAAAAATGAAACTTTTACATACTTGGTTTTGCTTTTAATTTTTATATCCTGCTGTCATATGACAATTTACATTTTTAAGTTCTTCTAATCTATATTACTCTCACTGCACAAGCAGATCAATTACATACTTGGAGCAAACCCGATGAATATGAGCTATGTAGTCGGACATGGATCCAAATATCCGAAGCATGTTCATCACCGTGGAGCGTCGATACCTAATAATAACGTCAAATATTCCTGCACGGGTGGATGGAAGTGGCGCGATGCTAAAAATCCCAATCCTAACATCATTACTGGTGCCATGGTTGGAGGTCCCGATAAGTTCGATAAATTTAAGGATGTAAGAACAAACTATAGCTATACTGAGCCTACATTGGCTGGAAATGCAGGGTTGGTTGCTGCACTAGTGTCTCTAACAAGTAGTGGTGGTTATGGCATAGATAAGAATACAATTTTCTCGGCCGTGCCGCCATTATATCCAGTCAGCCCACCGCCACCCCCACCGTGGAAGCCTTAGAGATAGGCTCTAGAGTTCTTGCATCCTCCGCATATAAAGTTGTCAATTGCATTATTTTCTTTGTGATGAACCCTTGTGTAACTTTGGGAACTCTTCTTATTTACAGTTGATACATATTTTATATACTTTTATGGTGCAAAACTCTCACTTCTGTTAATAAATACATTAGTAAAATATTGGTATACTATATTAATTTGATTTATATATGTGTCTGCAGATATATTTATAAATTAAAGATTTCTAATATACATATACGTACTTATTTGTGAGTTAATACGCTTATTAAATATAGTAGTAAAAATTTAAGATTTTTTGTTCTAAAACGTGTAAAAGAATATTCAAGGGTCTTCATGATCACATTTCTTATGTTATTAGTGTGTGGCAATATTAGTATAAATTCTTCGATTTTATAAAGCTATTCTCTTTGCTATTAATAAATTTGTTAAGTTTCGAACCCTAAACCTTCAAATGTTCAAAGTTGTGCTTCCAAAATTTAAAGAAAAACATGTTCCTAAAACGTGTTTCTCTTAATTGATACTTTTAACTGGATTATGACACTTGACACCTTCGTGACTGTTGGATTAACTTCTGGATGGTTCTGGTCTTATATTTTGTTGGAGGCCATTGACTCTTCACTTCTTCAAGACTTTTGTGTTGGTTTTTGAGAGCTCTTCGTTCGTTGTTAGGGTTTCTCATTCTTTGGATCACACTTGCGAGAAAATCTCTTTGAAGCATTGGAATACTTTAGATCGTTAGCCTATTCTGTTGTTCTTAGATATTTGAGTGAAGAATGTGTGTGATTCTTCTGGGTTGTACATTTCTATAAGGGTCTCAGTATTTTGTTGTGACTTCTTGGTGGCTAGTTTTTCCATTTGGAGTTTTCTTTGAAGTCTTTCTGTAGCTTAATTTTTTTAATATTTGGAACCTATTGTATCTTGGCTGTCATTTTTTGGCTTTATAATGCAACCGAGCTTTATTCATTTACAATGGATGCTCAATATGGGATTAGGCGTTAGAAACGGTAGCTGAACCTTTGGGGCTAAGGTTGAAATAATTCTTTGTTTTGATTTTTTTGATTTCTGCAAGTTTTTGTTTCATACTTTATTTTTGGGTTTAGATCTTTGCTGGTCTTTTTTGGACTTTTCAATGGTATCAGAGCCTGGATTTTTAAATTACCACACCAAATATTTGAGGAAACTGTGGGTCTAAAACCTATCTTAAAGTTGTGTGAACTTTATTGAAGGAATCTGAGTTTTATTAAACTCATTTGGTGAGATCTTTTTTGAAAAAAATATTTAACCTATGATTCTAAATTTTAGGGTTTCTTGATTTTTCCCTTGATTTACCTTACACAAATACCTCCCTGAGAATTGTCTTTGTCCAAAGGCTCTTGTGAGGCCTTGAGAATCTGAGATAAACTCAATATAGGTGTGTAACCGAAGGATCTTGAAGGAGAAATCTATGAAACATAGAAATTGTGATCTCTGACTATGATTCTTTTTCATACTTTGTGTTGTATGTTCACTGATTGAGTACATACTTTCGTGTGCACTACTGTTGACTTAACTGTTTTCTGTTAAGTTTCATTTCCCATTGTGTGTCTCTCATTGTCTCTAATTCAAATGTGCTTATCATCTTGATAGGAGGGGGGATTTTAATATGTGGTGTCAAAAGATGAAAGCTATTTTGATGAAATGAAATATGTTATGGCCTTAGATGATTCTTGGCCTGAAGATATGACTGCCTCTGAAAAGAGTGAATTGGAAGAAATAGCATAGAGTATTATTTTTTGTATCTTTCTGAAAATGTGATTAGAATCATTGGTGAAACTAAAACTGCTGCAGAACTTTGGACCAAATTGAAGGCTCAATATGATACCAAAATTGTTCATAACAAGTTTTACTTGCTGAGACAGTTCTTTTCTTTAAATGGATCATTCTGTTGACTTGGAAGAGAACTTAAATAGATTTACTAAACTGGCCCAAGACCTTGCAAACTGTGATGAAAAACTTTCAAAAGATCAGTTAGCTGTGTTTTGTTGAACTCCATCAGTAACAGACATAGAGACCTCAGGAATGCTCTAGAATATGGTAGAGCTGAACTCACTACTAAAATTATTACTAATGCCCTTAGGAATAGAGTTCTTGAGCTTGAATTTGAATCTATTAACAACCAAAGTGGAGAAAATCTTTTGACAAAATGCAAAAGTGTTGGTAAATCAAATTTTCACTAAAAATCTTCAAATGATTTTAGAAAGAAATGTAGTGATAAAAACAAATCCAAGGATAAGGCAAAAGGAAAGAAATGTTACTATTGTGGGAAAATGGATCATTTTGTAAAAGACTGTTTTAAAAAGCAAAATGATTTAAAAGAAAAGAAATCTAATGAGGGTAATGTTGTGTTGGCCTATGATAATATGAAAGTTGATAATGGACTAGTTCTTGTAAATATGGAAAAGAACATAAACCAAGAATGGATTCTTGATTCAGGTTGCTTATTCCATGTGTGTCCAAACAAATGTCATCTTTTGGAGATTTTGATAAAAACCAAAGGAGGACAAGTTATTATGGAAAACAATATGACCTAAAAGGATTTGGAACAATTAAATTGCCTTTAGAAAATGGAAAATTTTACTTCTTAAGGACACTAGATTTGTTCTTGAACTTGAAAGAAACTTAGTGTCTCAAAATATGTTATATGACATAGAGATTGACGTTAAACTGGGTCAAGGACATATCAAAATCTTTAGGGGTAGTGATTTAATCACTTCCATCTTGAAGAGACATGGTCTTTATTTCCTCGATGCTAAACCTCTAATTGGTCTGCTGCCGCAGCTTTCAATGATAATTTTAATCTTACAAATTTATGGCATGATATACTTGATCACATTGGAAAGAAAAGCTTAAAGTCTTTGCAAATTAAAGGAGTACTTAGGAAAATAAATATTGGTGAATTTTCGATTTTGAACAATGTTTGAATGGTAAGCAAGTCAAACCACCTTTTATTGTTGGAACTCATAAAACAAAGCAAATTCTGGAATATTTACATGTTGATTTGTGGGGTCCTACATTTGTATCAACTTTGTCTAGTTTTAAAAACTATCTTCTCATTATTTACGACTTTTCTAGAAAATTTTGGGCATTCCTATTGAAAACAATAGATGAAACTTTCATTATCTTTAAAGAATGGAAAACCTAGATTGAAAATTAAATTGATTTGAAAATTAAAACTTTGGAGACTAACAATGGTTTGGAATTTTACAATTATGAGTTCAATATTTTTTGTAAATTGCATGGCATCTTAAGACATAGAACTGTTGATGAGAACCATGGTACGAGAGCTATTGTGGAGAAAGGACCAATGACGAGATCACAGGCAAAGAAGGTCAAGAAAGCTATGAGATCAAACTACAGTGGACAAAACATCGATCACAACAAGTAAAGGAACAAATTTCATATTGGGCTTGGAAGAAGGAATAAGATGAATCAACTTGGTTCAAGCAATGAACAATGGAGCTGAATTGAAGACATATGTGACCGCATATTATATCCAGGCATGCGACTGTATATCTCCATACCAAAACCAAACTAAAGGCCATTAAATGGTCTTTACGACCGCATAGTACATTTCTGGACGAGTTTTTTCCAAAATTTGCCTAAACTTCTATTTTAGTTAAAACTTTTTGTTGGTATCTTTTTTATATATATATATATTAAGATCAATTCCCTTTTTAACTAGGTTTTATGGATTCTATATAAATAGGATTATTCTTTTTATTGTAAAAACACACAATTTGAGAGATATTATTGCAAATCATATTGCTTCTCGTTCTTTATCAAATTAATTCTGAACTTATCAAGAAATAAATTCTTGTGGAGTTCAACAATTCAAGTAAGGTTCATAAACTTTGTGATCAAGGGGTCAAGATATTGTTACAATTTTCTTGGTTCTTTGGGTCAATAATTTATTGGGTCGAGTTTCTTTCAAACGTTGATTCTTGGAATTCTTGGGCTTGTTCTAATCTGTTGTGGATTTCGTAGCTTTAATCGCTACGTGGGTTCACATCTACTGTGACATACACTCATCAACAAAATGACGTTGCTGAAAGAATGAATAGGACTTTATTAAAAGTTAGATGCATGCTTTTAAATTTTGGTTTGCCCAAATTATTTTGGGGTGAAGCTTTTAAAAGCGTAGCATATCTTGTTAATAGGAGTCCTACTATTGCTTTAAGTTTCAATGTGCCTGAATCTGTGTGGACATAAAAGCCTGTTGATTATTGTTATTTGAAAGTTTTTGGTTGTGCTACTTGTCAAAATATAGGAAAACTTGAACTTAGATCATTTAAATATGTGTTTTTGGGTGAATCTGTGTGGATATAAAAGCCAGTTGATTATTGTTATTTGAAAGTTTTTGGTTGTGCTACGCATGCTTGTCAAAATATAGGAAAACTTGAACTTAGATCATTTAAATGTATGTTTTTGGGTTATGCTAAAAACATAAAAGGGTAAATGATGTGGATTAAAGGAAAAAGAGGTTATAGAGTTATAATTAGAAGAGATCGATGTTGTTTTTAATGAATCTAGTATGCCATGTTTGGAAGGAAAACCAGAAAATTTGATTGAAAATGATGTTCAAATTGAGGTGGAGCCTGATCACTTGGATAAAACTGATCATGTACCTACAGAGGAAGGAGTTGGTCATATTGATGAAAATATTTTAAATGAAACTGATCGTGATCAAGAAACAAATCAATCTGACCAAACTAATTCTACAACTTTGCTTCTTGATGAGTATCAGCTCACAATATACAAGCAAAGAAGGCAAATCAGGTCTCGTGCTAGGTTTAACAGTGATGATTTTGTTTCTTTATTTACTTATCAAGAAGAAACTGAAACTGAACCACGCTCCTATGATGATGCCTTAAATTGTAAGGATTCTAAAATGCGGTTGGCTGCTATGATAGAAGAAATGGCTTCTCTTTACAAAAATAAAACATTGGAATTGGTTAATAAACCAAAGGATCACAAATTGATTGATTTCAAATGAATCTATAAACTAAGTGAAGGGAAAGGGGGCAATAATAATGTTAGATACAAAGTCAGACTTATTGCCAAAGGTTTTACACAAAAAGAAAGTGAAAACTAATGTGCTGACTATGATGAGGTTTTTTCCCCTGTAATTAAATACACTACTATTAGATGCATTCTGGCCCTGGTTGCCCAATTTAAGTGGGAAATTGATCAATTTGATGTAAAAATTGCTTTTCTATACGGTGAATTGGATGAGTTGATTTACATGAAACAACCATTGGGCTTTATTAAAGGTGATCCTGATAAAATTGTATCTTCACTGAAAAAATCTTTGTATGACTTGAAACAAGCTCCAAGACAATGGTATAAAAAAATTGACTCTTCTGTCTTGAAACTTGATTTTAAAAGAAGCAATTATGACACCTATCTTTATTACAAAGGAGATAGAGGTAAAAATTCTCTATATTTGGTGCTTTATGTTGATGACATGTTTCTAGCCGATACTTATAAATTTGAAATTGATGATATCAAACAAAAACTAAAATCCGAGTTTGATATGGAAGATCTTGGCCTAGCTAAGAAAATCCTTGGTACGCAGATTATTAGAAATAAGAAAAATGGTTCTTTTCTTAAATCAACATGGTTATGTGAACAAGATCTTGAAAAAGTTCAATATATTTGATTGTAAACCAGTTTCATTTCCCCTTGCAAATCATTTTAAACTGTCTTTTGATTTCTGTCCTAAATTGAAGGCAACTCTAATAGAATGTCTAAAACTTCCTATGCTAATGCTATTGGATATGTAATGTACCAGGCCTGACTTAGCTCATAGCATTAGTGTCTTGAGTAGATTTATACGGAATCTTGGAGAAAGTCATTGGGAAGCCTTAAAGTGGTTAATGAAATATTTGAAAGGGTCATATGAGTTAGGTTTAGTGTTTAAAATGAATAAAGAAGGGGTGACTTTAAGGTGTTACACTGATTTTGAAGGGGTGACTTTAAGGTGTTACACTGATTTTGACTTTGCTGGAGATAGAAACAATAGGAAATCTAGTTCATCTTAGTTCTTTACTTTGTGTGGAATTGTAATAAGCTTGAAATCTCAATTATAAAAGGTTGTTGCTTTATCTTCTGCTCAGGCACATTACATTGCTGCTACTGATGCTATTAAAGAAAGCATTTGGCTCAATGGACTTTTAAATGAACTTGGTTTTGTGGATACAAATGCCATCTTATTTTTTGATAATCAGAGTGCAGTACACTTACGTAAAAATCCCATGTTTCATGATGGAACAAAATATATTGATGTTAAATATCATTTTATAAGAGATGTTTTTTCAAAGGGATTACTTAAGATTGGTAAAATTGCTACTCACTTTAATCCTTCTGATATGGGAACCAAAGTGATATCTTTAAACAAATTTCAAAATTGTTTAAAGTTACTATATGTTGATACTCTAGTTAAAATGTTTAGGTACTTGCAGTGAATGAAATTGTAAATTGCTGGTAAGGCTCGTGACTGCACTATTGCCAAATTTTGGTAGCAAGGTGGAGATTGTTAAGTTTCAAACCCTGAACCTTCAGATGTTTAAAGTTGTGCTTCCAAAATTTAAAGAAAAGCGTGTTCCTAAAATGTGTTTCCCTTAATGGATGCTTTTAACTGGATTATGAATCTTGGCACATTCGTGGCTGTTGGATTAACTTGTGGATGGTTCTGGCCTTATATTTCGTTTGGTGGTTGTTGACTCCTCACTTCTTCGAGACTTCCTTCGTTGTTAGGGTTTCTCATACTTGCGAGAAAATCTCTTTGAAGCACTTAAATACTTTAGATCGTTAGCCTATTCTGTTGTTTTGAATGATTTGAGTGAAGAATTTGTGTGATTCTTCTGGGCTGTACATTTTTGTAAAGGGTCTAAGTATTTTGTTGTGAGTTCTTGGTGGCTGATGTTTCGATTTGGAGTTTTCTTTGAAGTCTTTCTTTGATTTGATTTTTTTAATATCCAGAACCTATTGTATTTTGGCTGCCATTTTTGGCTTTATATTACAACTAAGTTTTATCCATTTACAATGAATGCTCAACACAGGACTAGACGTTAGAAGCAGTCCCCGACATCTGAGGCTACAACCGAAATTATTCTCCATGTTGATTTTTTTGATTTCTGCAAGTTTTTGTTTTGTACTTTATTTTTGGGTTTAGATCTTTGCTGAACTTAAATGTTTTTGGACTTTTCAAAATTGTAGCTAAATTATGAACTTCAAAAACTCTAAAAGAGTAAATAATAAATTATTAGTATAATTATGCCTTAAAAATAAACTTCTGGTGGGTATCCGTTTAGCATTTAAAAAGATTTAAACCTTAACTAAATATACTTAGAATAGAACCATGAATAAAATGAATTTAAAAAAAAATGAAACGTTAGTTAAACCTTGAAATTGTAATTGAAGGCATTCCAACGTTAATATCATGGTTAGTTAGCCAAGGTGTTAATACCTTCCTATATTTTAAAGAGTAATGATATTCAATGTCATTGATGTTAAGTGACAACTAGATGATATTACATGATATGATACTCTAACACCACTAATGATAGATAGTATTATTCTTATTTAAATCTTTTTAATTAACACGAGTGTCTTCATTTGAGATTTTAATGAATTTTAAAAGTCTTCTAAATTCAGGTGTCCTTAAATGAGATATTAAAATATTGGTGTTCACGACTGAGATTTTAATGGATGTCAATGAAATCCATTAAAATATTAGTATTATCAATAATTCGTGGATTTATAATAATTTCATTAATAAAAGGATTTTAAAAGATTTGATGTATTTCAAGCTTCAAAATATACATTATAAACTCTTTTGAAATTTCACCATATTTAATGAGATATTATAAATTACATGGAAACCTATTCAAATTCACGAAATTCATTAAAATTTATAATATCTTAAAATTTATGAAAATCTCTATTAAGGGACACTCCTATAAACAAATTTTCTTTGACATAGGTAGGTGTTGAATCAATACAAACACTCAGCGAACCTCGCCCTTTGCCTACGAACCGTAAATGGAATGCGAAGTATAGAAAAGGCCCACACCAAGCATGGATGAGCCATTGCCTGATCTAGGCTGGCTAAAAAACCGTTATTAAGGTGCATGTCAGCAAGTGTTCAACATTTGACTTCAAAGTCAATAAATGAAAGGCACATAAACCAATGAATAAAACGTGATACTATAACAAAATCAGTTAACTAATAAGAGGTCACCATCCATCATTCTTCCCAAATGACCAAATTGTCTCAAAACCCTGAGGGAAATCTATACTCTCGTTTAAGAGAAGGAAACCATGAAAATTCAATTATCTTCCTTCCAAATAGTTGTTTCTCTTCTTACTTCGATTTGAGCGTCAAAACCACTAAGTTTAGGAGAAGAATATCTTGGCTAGGTGAGAGAAATTTGTTGATCTAATTTTTATCATGATATGATTCGAGATAGGCAATCACTTGGTCCAGTTTTGGAGTCCAAATTGAAGAAGTTGACAAGCCAAGGTTCAAGTTTCGTGAAGGGGTCGGGAGCCGAAACGAGTTGGATTCGAGGTCTGAAAGATATTTTAGAAAATGAGCAGCGTTGATAAAAACGGGCATAACTTTCAACTCGGTAGTCGGATTTTCTCCCATGAGTATATTCCGGAAATGGAACGACATTCTCCACAAGGCTACGCAAACTCATGGTATTTTTGGGCTTGAGATCGCACAGAAACATGCCGAGAACAAGTTGGCAGAATTTTCCTATTTTCGCGAGATTTCCTTGTTAGCCTAGAATTCTATTTTACTTCCAACTTTCACAATTTTCTATGACCTAATTACGTTTTATTAGGGTTTCTAGCATTAGTATAAATAGGAGATTTATTTCATTGTAAAATTAAGAACATTTTTGATATTATGAATTAAATGAGATTTCTCTTTTTTTGTTCTTGATTGAATATGTACCGAACTTATCAAATATTGTTATATTTGTGGCGTTCAACTCTTAGAACTTATCAAAGGATTAGATACCCTTTGTGGCACTCGCAAATCGAGGTTCGTTGGTTTTGTAATCAAGAGGTCATTCAAACTTCGTTTTTGTTTGGTTGCTTGGTTCAATAATTTTCGGATTGAGATTCCACCGTCTACAACCTGAATTTGGGCTTTCCCGACGTTTTCAATTAATTTTGCGATTTCCGCGTTGATCCCGCTCCCGGGTTCCCGTCATTCAGTATCAGAGTTTGAGCTCCAGATTCAGGTTCTATCATTTTTGTTCTTTTGAGTCTTTTGTTTTCGTCCTTCAGATCCGTCGTAAATTTTGAGTTTTTAATCTAAAAAATTCCAAAAAAAAAGTCAAATTTGTTTTTGGAGCTAATCTAGCATCCAAATCAACTTCCGTTTATTTTGTTGATATCGTATTCAATTTTCGAGTTTACAAAAAAAAAAAAAAACAAAACAAAACAAAAAAACTGTTAACTGGTACTATTCACGTCGTCACTATTCAAAAAAAAATTTTACTTGATTTATTTGAGAAGTTGACACTATCATATTATCTATCCAAAATCTGTTTATATTCATTCTAATCCAAAAATTCAAGAACCACTTTCTTGAATTTAAATTGGGATTACCTCTGCAAAACCCTAGGCCTTATAGGATGACTTGGTTGAAGGAGTGTGGGAAGGTCGATGGGACCAACGGGTTTTATTGAATGTCACCATTGGGAGATATAGTAATGAAGTTTGGTGTGATGTAGTTCCATTAAAATCTTTTCATATCTTGTTTGGGAGACCTTGGAGGTATGAGAGGAAGGCTATTTATGATATAGAGAGGAATGGGTATAGGTTTCTTCAGGACGGGGTAAAAATCACTCTGGCTGGGTTGACACTAGAACAATCCTTTACAGATCGATGGAAGGTGAAAGGTGAGGCAGAACAGGAAAAACAAAAGAGGGAGATGACAACACCAGAGGAGAACACCGGAGTTGAATTGTAGGAGGAGTCCAGAAATAAGGAAGTTGAGATGGAGGATGGTGGATTGAAAAATGCAGTTGATATTGGGGAGAGTGAACCAATTAATGAGCTGGAGCACGAGTAGGCTGATACAAAAATTGTAGAGATTGTTCAGCAAGAGAGTAAGCAAATAATATCAGAATGTGTTGAGCAAATGGTTGAAAATGTTGTGGGGAATAAAGAGCAGAGTTCCATTGTTAAACATGATATGGTAGAGACGATGCATTATGAGTACGATGACCATATCTCATTGAGGGGGAAGCTAACAAATTCAATCGTGTTTTGCTTAATTCTTTCTTTTAGGTGCATCGTTGTACATGGGAGTTCATACAACAACATCTATGGGTGATTGTGTTTGTGTTGCAATACATCCATACCTATAAAATGGATGGGTACTGTATATGGATCCTATGCCATGGAAAGAAAAATTTTCCATTTGATCCAGGTGGAGCAGTGATTAGTTGTGTAGCAGGTTGGTTATCCCATACGCGATCACAAGGCACGGATTCGAGAACGAATCCTTTCAAAGAGAGAGGGGATGATAAAATTCAGGATAGGCAATCACTTGGTCAAGTTTTGGAGTCCAAATTGAAGAAGTTGACAAGCCAAGGTTCAAGTTTCATGAAGGGTTCGAGAGCCGAAACGAGTTAGATTCAAAGTTTGGAAGATATTTGGAAAGAAAACGAGCAGCGTGGATGAAAACGGGAATCACTTTCAGCTCGGTTGTCGGATTTTCGCCCATGAGTACATTCCGAAAATGGCACAAAATTCTGCATAAGGTTTCACGGGCTCATGATACTTTTGGACTTGTGATCGTACAGAAACATACCGAGAACAAGTTGGCGGAATTTTCCTTTTTTCGCAAAATTTCCTTAGTAGTCTAGGATTCTATTTTATTTCCAACTTTGAGAATATTCTATGACTAATTACGTTTTGTTAGGGTTTCTAGCATTAGTATAAATAGAAAATTTATTTCATTGTAAAACTAAGAACCTTTTTGACATTATAAATTAAATGAGATTTCTCTCTTTTCGTTCTTGATTAAACATGTACCGAATTTGTCAAATATTTTTATATTTGTGGCGTTCAAACCTTAGAACTTATCAAAGGATTAAGCACCATTTGTGGCATTCGCAAATCGAGATTCGTTGGTTTTGTAATCAAGAGGTCATTCAAACTTTGTTTTTGTTTGGTTGCTTGGTTCAATAATTTGCGGGTCGAGATTCTACCGTCTACTGAATTTGGGCTTTCCCAGCGTTTTCAATTTATTCCGCTATTTCCACGCTGATCCCGTACCCGGGTTCGCGTCATATCGTCAACAAATTGGCATCGTCTATGTGAAACTTGAGTAAAGTAAACCACAAAAATCTCTGATAGAGTTAAAAAAACGCTTATAATCCGTAGAAATAATTCAAATGGAAATGAATCCAGGAGAAAAAAATAGTGCCAAAAATTGAAATTGATGATACAGTAGTAATGATTCGGTGGATAGCAACGCGAATCCGAACCGGCAATGGAAGGAAACACCGACAAAAGTGCAAGCCGATATTTTTCCCGCTCAACATTCTCACTTACGAAAAAGATGTGTATCGAAAAAATGATCTAGGAAATGGTTGAGAGCCTGAAGGATTAACGGTAGAAAATGCATCATTGTGCGCAAAAATTGATAATTAAAAAAAAATTGGCATGGTGAATCCAATAAAAATGGAATGGTGCATGCTATTAGATCTTTCCATTAAAATAGTAGCAGGTTGCAAATGTTGAGAACCGATGACAGTGTACTGGAGAGGAAACTAAAGGAATGATGTGAGGGTAAATTCACTTCGAATAAGCTTATAGACGAAGTAAGATTGCACGACGTGCGGTTTAACCAGTATTATTGACAGAGAGGCCAAAAAGAAAAAGGCCTTGTCAATACTTGATACAACACTTTTCTGTTTGATGAGTATAAAGGTCAATCTACAAAATCACATGAGATGGATGACGATGATGAATATTTACCATTCTCAAAGGAGATCAAAGAAATGCCAATTTCGAATAACTTTATTTGCCCCATAATAGAGAAGTATAATGAAAAAGAAGATCCAATGTATCATCTATTCGAGTGTATGACACAGATAAAGCTGAAAATGGTAAGCCCCACACTTAAGTGCCAAGGTTACCACTTAACTTTGGATGGATTTACTAAACGATGTAAGTTGTCAATAGGGTCAATTGGAAGCTGGCCACAACTAAAGCAAGTATTCTTAGGAGTAATAGTCAAGAGTAGATTGGGGACAGGCACAGACTACACGATTGAATGACATGAGGCTGGAAGAAGGATAGTCCCACAAAAGCTATTTTGCACGATTCAATGCTGAATTAATTGCTTGTGAGATTATATCAAATGAAAAGGCTAAAGACACCTTGTGGAATGATCTACTAATGGAGACTCCCTTTGATGAGATGTCAGCAACCAAAACACAACCTCCTATCATCAATGGGTAAGTTGATCCAGATAGAGGACACCATCGTCAATCGAAAGAAGATAAAATAAGTTCACACAGAAAATCTCAAAGGTAAAACCACGGCATATCCCTTTAAATTGCCAAAGCAGCAATACTTGTGTTTCGATGAACCGAAAGGCAGGGTGCATGTAATATCTCTAGCCCCCTCCATAGGCCATAGGCGGGGAACACCCCTCCCTTGGGAATCAAATGGCGAAGTTACTCAGAAATTCATCGCTCAAAGGATCACAATACGGATGAATGTAATGAGGTACTCAAGATGTTCAACCTACGAAAGTCGGCGGAAGGTTCGTATAGAGTGATTGAAAGTAGAAGACCACCTTATCTAACCATGGAGCGAGGTCGAGAAATCAAGCTAAGGCAGCAGAGCAAAGACGAGCATTAGAGCGCTTCAAAATCTCGACCTCTAGTATGGAAAATCAACACAATAATTGTGGGCCCTTACATGGGCAAGGAAGCAATGAACGCACAAAGGAACTATGCCAACGAAATAGGGCAAGGCAAGCGTAGATTAAAAATTTCCATTTACTTGTTTATACACATTTACAAAAAAAAAAAAAATAGTTTTAATTACGTTTACATTGTAAAATGTAAAATAATATAAAAAATTACAATCGGGACCCCATCCCTGTTAACAAGGCAAGCATGATAGAGTAATTTCAATATCAAATTTTGATATAGAAATAAGTTTATTTAAAAATGGGAAGAGTTCACAAATCAGGCATTATGTTTCACAATTGCAAAAATCAAGTATTAAGTTTAAAAAAATGCAAAACTCGGGTATTTAGTTAATTAATTAAAAATAATTATTATTTAAATATAATAAATTCACAATTATACAATTAATGGTCACGTATACATAATTATAGGTCACAATTTATTTATTGGTCACAAATTATTTCG
Source organism: Fraxinus americana (assembly GCA_035079005.1). Classification (NCBI taxonomy): domain Eukaryota; kingdom Viridiplantae; phylum Streptophyta; class Magnoliopsida; order Lamiales; family Oleaceae; genus Fraxinus; species Fraxinus americana. The sequence continues at coordinate 26,606 of JAVHZT010000227.1, read as the reverse complement.
AGGTCACAAATCAAAAATTTTATAAGTCACAATTTATTTCATTGGTCACAGATCAAAAAAATTATAGGTAACGGTTTATCTATCAATCATATATTTTCAAATTTGTTGGTCACAAATTATTTTTTAGTCACAAATTATAGAATTTTAAGGTCACAGTTTAATGGTTAGTCAAAATAAACCAAATAATTGGTCATATACACCAAACACCCCACCCCCGTTCCCGATCCACCACCAATACTTGGTCACAAATTAACCAAATAATTAGTCACAAACGTTATCCCACCACCGCTCCCACCAGTAGCTTAACATCCGTCCACCAGTCATAATTATTCAAAATAGCAAAACACTTAGCTCTGTGATTCCGACCCAGAATCCGGCTAATAGCAGTCAAAATCCCGAAACATTCCTGTCCAGGGCGAGAAGGTCAAGCTCAGGCCGCTCAAAGCTCTTGCCGGAGGGATCTCCTACACGACCTGTGGCACCACCTACAACAGCGACAACCCTATGCCCACATCGGAGGAACCAAGAAAGGACTATTATACCAAGGAGGTTACCCAAATGGAGACTCTTAGAAGTAGGGTCGAACCCACGGTACACCCTAAGGGTAGGGAGGCTGGGGTCAGAACAGGTGGTCCTGAGAGAATCGCTAGTGAGGGACTCGAGAAAGCCTCTCTCTTTGAGAATGTTCACCACGTTGAGCCTATTCCTTACATCTGCGACGTCCCCATCAGTCGATTCTTGGACAAATTGAGTCGAAGAATAGCATAATGAAAGCCGCCATAGATAAGGGTGGCGCCGGAACGAAGAAGAATGGGGAAGTGGTAAATAATTGGCCACAAAAGTTACCCCACCACCGCGCATCTCCTTCGTTGCCGGTTGCCGGAGTTTGAATGGGTCACCGGTTGCCGAAGATAGAGAAATGAAATAAAATTAGGGATTTGATGGGTATAATATTTAATTATTAATTCGATATCTGAATTTTGATTAAAAAATTTTCATACCTGATTTTTGCACTTTGAAGTTTAAATACCTGGATTTATGTAATTTTCCCTTTAAAAATAAAAGAACAAAACAACCAAATTGACTCAAACCAGACCGGTCCAGCCTACTTTTGAATAGGCCAGTCCAATTTTTGAACAAAGGAAAGCTTCTACATATTTAGACACGTTTAATTAATTATATATTGTATTTAAACATGTTCTAAACACAATAAAAATTTAAAAGACAAAGCATAAAGCAAAACCTATCAAACATTGAAATAATTATACAATAAAGTTTGAATGAGTGGGGAAGGAAATATGTTGCATTATTTTTAAAAAGGGGATTTTGCTTTAAAAAAAGTAAAAAAAATAATCTTTAGTATTGGTCAAATAGCCTTTAGCCCCCGTTTGGTGCACATTTTTGGAAAAATAATGTATTTTTACTGTTAATGTGATGTGGAATATGTAGTTGAAAAAGAAAGAAAAGTTATTGATGTGATGGAAAATATTATTTTATTGAAGAATGTGTGGTTAAAATGAGTAAAAAAATTAGAATGAAAAAATAATGTGGCTCAAACAGGACCTTAGTCTATTTTATTATGTGTTAAAAGCATTAATACCCTTCACTTGAAATGTTTAAAATATCCAATTTAATATCAAAATTTACCAGATTCCCCAACCATAAATTCTTCTAAATCTCCCTTCGTTCTCACATTTTCAAACCCATTTTCATATCCTAAACCCACCTTCAAACTCTAATTTATCTTCTTCATATGCATTATCCATAAAATTCGTTGCAATAAATGATTACATATCTAAAGTTACGTATTTGAACCAAAAATAAATCAAACGATGCAGATTTTGAAAGTGGGCGAGCAAGAATCGATTCCAAAGACTTGAAGGAATGATTTGTAATTTGAAAATTAACGATTTCTTGTTATTTTTTAGTTGTACTGATTGTATTATACTTTCAGAATATGAAAAAACAATTGGGTAACCAAAATTAGCAGTTCAATATAAAAATGAAATGTTTCCATTTTTATGTATGTGTGTGCCGTTTTTCTGTAGTTGGGTGTCATTTTTCTATAGTACCATTTTTCTATTCTTTGGGGTACACTCTTTATATTGTTAATGGTATTATTGATGTAGTTGTTTCCAAATTAGTCATCCCTCCATTGTTTTATTGAATTATACTATTTTAAATGAATTTAAATAAAACACATGTTTTAAACTACAGAAAGTCATTTTCCTCGTTCGCTTAAAGTCTTTTCAATAATAATTTAGGTTGCCTTTTGTCTGTAATTTTCACTTTTGACAATTAATAGACTAACATATTACGTATTTTTATTGAATTGCAGATATAAACTCTGGTGTAATGATAGTCATTTGTTTTTATAGCCTCTAGTTATCAGTGCTTCGTACTCTGCCACATTGCTTGAGGCTTGAAAATTGAACTTTAGGGTGCAATTCAAATGATGCACCTCCGAACTTATTAGGATCATCGCTGATCCTGACCCAATCTCTCCGAGTGAGCCGTCATTAAATAACTTCCATCACATGTGCTCGATTAACTCAGGTCTTTCGACATACATGGGCATTACAAGTACCTCAGTGAACTATGTAACAAAGTCTGCTATGGTCTGATCTTTAATAGCAGTTTTCAATTAGAACGGGATGTCAAAGAGAGATTTGTTTAGGAACCTCAAAATGAAGCGACTAATGGCAATTGTTCTTCCAATTGGACTCTGCACTAGACTCGTCTTTTGGAGAGACTTCATCTCCAGTATAGTTGTAATCTTGTCGAGATTGGCCTTAATTTATCTTTCATTGACCATAAATCCTAGAAACTTGCTCGAGGTGACTTCAAAAGCACACTTCAGTGGATTGAGCTTCATCTAATATTGTTGGAGAATTTAGAATTTTCTTTTGAGATTGGCTATAGGATCACTTGCCTACACGCTTCTCACTAGCATATTGTCTACATATACTTCCATGATTTTCTAAGATGATCAGCGAACATCCAATTGACCAACCACTAGTAGGTGACCTCAACATTCTCCAGAGGGCATCACACCTTGATGGTTATGAATGAAGTGTGTTCTTTGTCCATCTTATACATAGGAATTTGATTGTAACCCGAGTATCCATGAAGTTCGATCCTTTGAATAGGCTTTACTCAAATCCGAGAATTCTATGCATGTTCGTCATTTCTTATTAGGCTTTAGGACGATGATTGGATTCACCACCTAGCTCGAATAATGTGCCTCTCAAATAAAACTATTTTGATATTAGCTTGCTACCTTTTGTTTTAAGAATGCATGTCTCTCTAGGTTGAGGGGTCTCATATTCTACTTGTTGGGACGGAATTTAGGATCATTTTTTCGAGGTGTAATGTAACAACTTAATATCAATCTCCACCATGTCTTTGTCCCTCCATGTGAAAACATTCAGGTTTCTTTTCGAAAACTCTTCCACTTCCTTAATCATTTTCTCAAACGAAGTTATTTTCGATCTGGAGTACTTTGATGTCATCTCAGTTTACAAGTACACTTCTGAGTTTCTTGATCGAAGAAACGTGATTCCGACTTGATAGTTAGCAGGTTAAGGTCATCCATGTCACCTTCTTCTGCATTCGTCATCTCCATATCGTCTATAGGTGCCTCGATCATCACCTCTGTTGTGAAATAAATCACCGGATTGAGATGTTAAAGTTATATGACAAATAATAATGAAGTATATGATCAAGTAAAAGAATAATAAAGATTAGAATATGGCAGATGAATTAAGAGATTTTATTGACTAAAAAATAATAGATAAGAGAGAAAATTACAATGGATCATATAATTCTAGTAATCTATTTTCTCACTTTTAAAACTGTATAGAAGAGCATAATATTTATAAGGAATGTGTAGGGGATGTCCAAACCCTCATAGTAGGTTGTTGATAACTTAAGATACCAAAAAATCGAGTCCAAAACAAATTCCAACTCCTAATGGGCTTCCAAAATAGAACTTCAACTTGAAATAAGACTCCAATTGCATTCCATACTTGAATTCTCCTTGACGTGCACTTCAATTAGAATTCTTCAATTACTTCAACAAGGAATTCGGGTCACACCCAAATTTTAACAATCTCCACCTTAACACGAATTCCACCAAGGAATGAACTGGCTCTTCAACAATAACCAAAACTGATTTCTCCAACCAAACACAAAATACTTCACCTCTTCCAATGAATCCAAGCACTACTCTTTCAAAATTATCTCAAAATCTCAAAAAATCATAATGATTTTATATTTTACCAAATTTTGCTGTAATACACCCCAAAGCAGGATCAAACTCAAATGCTTTTAAAGAAGGCTCATTGCTAGGGTTGGGCAAAATGTCCGAACCGAACTGAACCGAACCGGATCCAAATCGAACCGAATCGAGCGGGTTTTCTTAACTTAAAAACCCGAAGAATCGAGAACCGAAGAACCGAAAAATTTTGGTTCGGTTCTCAGTTTTAGACCTAAAACCGAATAACCGAATAAGAACCGAATTTTTTTTGATAAATCAATTTATTTTATTTTTTCTAAACAAATTAACAATTTTTTGTTTTAACTATATATATATATATATATATATATATATATTCTTTAACCTAACACGGGTTTAATTTTGGGCTAGTTTGTAGTTTTGTTTTTATTTCCTATTGGACTTAGTTTAGATTGAGTTTGATTTCAGTCTTGGGTTAGGCTTTAGTTGATATTTTAGCCATTCATGGTTGGGTTTAGGGTTTAGTTGCTAAGATCGAACTTCGTATTTGTATTTACTTCTTGTTATTAAGCCCCTATTTGGCCAGCATTCTTGTGAAGAAAAAATAAAGAATTGGACCATTTTTTTCAAATTAGTGGGCCCCTCCCTCTCACAAGTTGGTCAAATATTTCGGCTGGCCCCATGTCTAACGGTAAGAAAATTTCTAGAAATGGGAAAAAAATGCCCTCCAAACAGGGGCTAATATTAGAGTGTGTTTGGTAGGGATTTTTGGGGGAAGAATTGATTTTTGAATAGTGATATGATGGGAAATGTGTGGTTGAAAAAGAAGAAAAAAGTATTGATGTGATGGAAAATATTATTTTATTGAAGAATGTGTGGTTAAAAATGAGAATTGATTTACTGTAGAAAATGAAAATCTGTACCAAACAGGCCCTTAGTATCTACTTTCAGGTGTATTTATGTAGTATTATTTTAAATATTAAAAAATTTAATTATAATACGGAACCGAACGGAACGGAACCGAACCCGAACGGTTCCAAAATTATATTTGGAACCGACGGTTCCATTTACTAAAGAACCGAAAATTTCTGGAATCGAAAAAAATCGAACCGAACCGACCCGCGCCCACCCCTACTCATTGCTAGATTGTACACCTTCTACTCCACTTCAAGCATGCTCAACAAAATCAGCATCCACATACCTTATTTCACTAGGTCTGTCTCTAGCAATTGGATACAATGGCACCGCAGGTGATGGTGTCATAGTGGCATTATCCATATTTTCTGAACTTAACTGAACAGTATTCTTCAAATCCGACCATTTACCAGCTCCTAAAGGTATTGTGCCAAACTGAATGTCCACCACGGTACTGAACTTGTGCTAATTGACTCTTCTAAATTCTGTACGACCCTAAAAGATGTATAACTGAGACATTTTTTATCCCTTCAATACAACTTGGGCACTCTTACAAACCTTTTAAACTTCACATCTACCAAAGAACGCATAACCTTTTGAATCAAGGATAGACAATGAGATGAGATTCTTCTTCAAATCTGGAACATGTCGAACATGGCCAAGCATTTTAATTGTCCTATCCAAAAGCTTCAATCTGATTGTACCAATTCCAGCAACCCGACAAAATGCGTTGTTTCTCATAACCACGACACCTTTGGAAACGATTTCATATGTAATAAATAAGTCCTTATTAGGACACATATGAAACACGCATACTGAATCAAGAATCCAATCATCTTTCGATTTAGACTCAATGTCAGAAATAGCTAAGAGATCTCCATCACTTACAACGTTCTCCGTGAGGTCTGCTTCGCTTGAAGTATCTGAATATCTACTTGCAACCATCATTTCTTTATTCTGCAATTTGTAGCAATCCTTCTTTAAGTGCCCCTTCTTCTGCAATAGTTACAAATTTGATTACTATACTTAGACTTCAATCTACCCCCTTCCAGAACCACCATGGCCTTCTCCATCACTAGCCTCAGAAACCAGATGTTTCATCTTCTCTTTTGAATACAAAATATCATTACCCTTCCCTATGGTGAGAGTATCACGATTATATAAGATCGTGTCTCTAAATGAAGAAAACGAAGCAGCCAACGAATACAATAAGATCAAGACCAAATCTTTTTCATCATACTCTACTTCGAAAATTTTCAAATCAGGGACAATCTCTTTAAATACAGCCAGATGATCTACCAATGATCCTCCTTATGCCATTTAATGAGAGTATAAACGCTATTTGAGGTTCAACTTGCTTGTCAGACTTTTAGTCATGTACAATTGCTCCAACATCAACCATAAAGCAACTACCGAGTTCTTCTTTAAAACATCTTGAAGAATAATATTTGATAGATGAAGATGAATGTGAGAAACTATCTTCTTATCTTTCAGTAATTTATCCTACACGGTCAAAGTTGCGGACATCTTGTCAATTCCCAACAACGCATCATCCAAATCCAACTGTGCGAATACTGCACACATCTTAACCTACCATAGTGAAAATCTAGTACTCTGATCCAAAAATGAAATGTCATACTTTATAAAAGCTATCACGAACAAAAACTTCAAACAAATCAAACATTGCACTCTTGCGGAACTGCTGAACCTGGGCTCTGATACCAATTGTTGTGAAACAAACTACCGGATTGAGATGTTGAAGTTATATGGAAAATAATAATGAAATATATGATCAAGTAAAAGAATAATAAAGACTAGAATGTGGCAGATGAATTAAGAGATTTTATTGACTCAAGAATAATGGATAAGAGAGAAAATTACAATGTATCCTATAATTTTAGTAATCTATTTTTTCACACTTTTAAAATTTTATAGAAGAACCTAATATTAATAAGGAATATGTAGGGGATGTCCAAACCCTCATAGTAGAATTATCGATGAAGTAGGATACCAAAAATCGAGTCCAAAATAAATTTCAACTCCTAATGGGCTTCCAAAATAGAACATCAACTTGACATAGGACTCCAACAGTATTCCAAACTTGAATTCTCCTTGACGTGCACTTCAATTAAAATTCTTCAATTCTTTCAACAAGAAATTCGGGTCACACCCAAATTCTAACAACCTCATCCATCACTGTTTCGCTTGTCATGATGTCCACCATCATGATGCAATTTGCCTCAATCCTAGCACTAGCTTTGGAATGGAACTTAGGTAATTTTCTCGAGACCCTCTTTAATCCCCTTTCACAATTTCCACTCCAATTTCGAAGGAACTTCATGGTGAGGTGATGCATGCAGGTGACAGTTTTCGATTCCATTGGAGCTGGCCTTCCTAAGACTACATTATATGCTGACATGTTGTCTATGAGTAGCTTTGGTCGTAGTCCCTATGATGGTAGATAGGCTTTCTCCTTCAACGCGGTGCCCTCTTTGGTAAATCTATACAGTAAGTTCGAAATTGTGATTAGCAGATGGTCTACCTCCATTTGATTAAAGGTAGACCCAAAGATAGTATTGATCAAAATTTCATTGTCGACCAATATCCTCTTCATTCTATTTACTGTTGTTTCGATCATTACCAAAATATCATAGTAGAGGTAGTGAACACCATCTTCATCTTCTTCTGTAAAGCTTATATCCTCAATCGCTAACTTTTTTTTTCTTTGTTTTATTCTTGAGCTTTATTCCCTATACCAGATAGATAGTCATTAAACGTTCTCTTGCCTTCGGGCATAAATTTATTGGCATTTACGGGCCATTGATAAGTGTGATTTTACGCTTGTTCGAAACACTAAAAGCAGGTGTTTGGAAGTGCTTTAAAGTTTTGGGTATTTAGTTTTGCTATTATTATGATTAATTTAGGAGAAAATTATTTTGAATGCGAAAGGATGAAAAGGAACAAGATTTGATCAATTAGGATTGAAGTTGGAAATTCAGTGACCAAAGGATCAAGTTTGGAAGTCAAATAACCTAAACTGCAATAATGGAGGACGCATGATTGATCAATAAAGTGACTTGAGAGCTGAATTGCACAAGAAGGAAAAGATTTTCCTTGCAATCGCAAGGCCAAACTAAATTATGCAGGTGGTAACCAAAGCTGCTCTTCCATGCCATCGCACCATGGAGGAAACAAAGACTATATTTTATTTACCTAGTTCAACTCATTTCTACCTTGGATATGATTAGGCAATTGATTTTAGACCATTAGGATGACTATAAATATTTTTATTCATTCTTTTCATAAGGGGGGACAATTTAGAGAAAAACATGCACAATTCAAGATCTAGAGAGAAAAAGCAATGGAGAAAATTCACTAGTTTCAAGATTAGAGCTTGGAAAAATGAGATTCTTGGTGCAAGATCATCGACTTTTGTTCATCTTTATTTTTAAAACTGGTGATGCATTCAATTCTTTTCTCGTGTTTGTCTTTCAACATCATGTGTAACTAAAACTCCTAGTTGGGACAAATGATCGAACTTAGTGTGACCCTTTAATTTCAATTTTCAAGATTCTTGTAGTTAAATTTTCATGGGTTGATTTTACTTATAATTCTTAATCCTATGATAGCTGGCCATTATTGCATTTAATTATAAAAAGGGAAATTACAAAAAAGCATGTGTTTAAAAATTGTTTTTTAAAAATCAGGTGCAAAGTTTATTTATTCAAAAATCAGGTAATATATTAAAACCATAGCCCTAATCCCAAACAAAACCTAAATCATCTTTCTTCTATTCCTCCTCCTCTTCGATTCTCGTCTCTCTCTCTCTCTCTCTCTACCCTCTTTCTTGCCGCTGTCGCCATTGAGGAGCGCTCACTGCAGTCACTTTCTTGATTGTAGTTGTCCCAGATGAAGATGATAGGCTCGTCATTTTCGGATTGAGAGAAGTTGTGTTGAAGTTTGACTCAATCCTAGGGAATCCTGAAACACCGTCACTCGAGTTTGGATGCAGAGGAAAGGCTGGCTCTAGAAGAACGGATGACGAACAAACATGTTCTCCAGGGTGGCTATCTTGGCAGTCACTGGTAACCACTTGAGAGTCCTGATTGGCTAAATGTGATCTCCTCTTCTTTTTCTTCTTCTTCGTCTTCTTCAAACTGCATCGAGGATCCTGGGGAAGAGGGAGAGGTAGTCCCGGGTCAATAAATGGGGAATTTTGGAGGACTCTTCCCCATACAAGACACGAACAGATTGTGCTATTGCAGACAGAGTCGATGGCAAATCAAGCTCAGAAGTTTTACCATGAGCATCTACTGCTTCTCGAAGCCAATGATGAAGCTTTTCCTTTGGAGTACAAGTAGAAACCACTTCTTTTCTTTTAGATTGGGGAACCTTCTGGTCCCTGTTACAATTGGCAATGAGAAAAGAACCTGTATGCTCACTGCTACCCATGTTACCAAGGCCAGGCAATAAACCCAATCATGTTTCAGGTGTGGCAAACTAGCTGGCAGATCACCAAGACCCAATTTCATATCTGTAATGCTGGTGTGGAATTTCGGTGGCCCATGAAAATAGGTAATATGCAAGTGTTTGGCATTTGTGACCTATAAAATAGGTAATATGCAAGTGGTTGGTGGTGGATGTGGTTGTCAGTGGCTTTGCTGGTGCTGTTGTGGCGGTGGCGACGTGGTGAGGGTGGTCGAAAGTGGCCATAGTGGTAGTAACGGTAGTCTGTGACCAAATGTTTGGTAATCTGTGACCAATTACTCAACTATGACCTAAAAATTTAATAATATGTGACTCAAAAATAATCTGTGACCAACTAATTTAAAAATCTGTGACCTTGAAATAATCTGTGACGTACAAAATTTTTGATCTATGACCTCGAAATAATTTGTGATCAATTAATTTTAAAATATGTGACTTGTGACCTATTATTATGTATATGTGATCATTAATTATATAACTGTGATTTTATTATTTTTAATTAATTAACAAAACTTGATTTTTGCATTAGTCAAACTTAAAACCTGATTTTTGAATTGTGTATAGTTAATCCCTGACTTTTGAACTCTTCCCTTATAAAAATACAGAGCCCATTTCCCCAGTTGACAGGGGAAGTCTCATTTCCTATCATCTTCAATTCTTCATATTCCCGTATTTAGTCCAAAAACGTTTCTCACACTTTTGCCAGCCCAACTAACTCGATTTCCTAAAGAAAATAGTGAACTGTAATGAAGCAATAAGCAAGTTAGAAATTTAGACCACATAGTAAAATTCGACAATTTGGATAAAAGGATAAAGACATTCTTTTATAGTTGTCACAATCACTATTGAATTCTTAGGAGCTTAAATGCGTCTAGTTGAGGCTTATTCGCATCATTAGTTTGAACTTGACAAAAGTAAATTGATTGATTAAGAAGAATTCAACCAATTACAATATTAGAATGAATCTAGAGAGGCAAGATTAAAGGTAATAATTACGGTGAAATTGCTAATCCTAACATTCTCCATTCATACGAAAAAAATAAATTATAGTTAATTGCACACTTTTAGATCGATTTAGTATAAAAAAAATATTTTAAAAAATTAAATTGAATCATTTTTTTTTAATTCAAGTAGGAATTAGGAATAGTAAATCAACGATTAAATAATAGTATGTGGAAAAGATAATCCAAACTCTTAGGTCCACTTTATTGCTTATTCATGATATCACGCACTTACAATATAAAATATTCAAAACAACGGTCCACATAAGTACATATGAAGATATTTTGAATTTCTAGGATAGGTCCTCCAACTTCTTAAGCCACTTGGGCAATGTCTCTGTCACGCGTTTTCTATAACGTGAATTTATGCCGCAAGTGTACGGTGACAAGTTTTTGGCGCCGTTGCCGGGGATTGTTTAATTTAATTTTCACTAATATTATTACCAAGTAGCTTTTATTTTAATTTAGATTATTTTTATTTTTTTTATTTTGTTAATTTTAGTCACCCACCTTGATCTCTTTGATATTTTTTTCAGGTACTATTCAATAATATGTGCATGATTCTAACGTTGGCAAGAGAGCATAACAACTTCAATAAGTACTCTCGACATGGATAAAAATGACGAGCTTGTAGAAGACATCTTTTGTCAACTTTGTTATGGGATGCATTACACTGAGCAATGTTTGCAGAGACGCAATGACTCCCGTGCGATAAAGCATCTAGGATTCATAGAATATTTAAGATGTCGAAAAGAAGCAATTGACAAATCTGATGGATGCTACTTAACTTTGGGAGATTATGTACCAGACGATTGGGATGAGGACATCACACTTGAGGGAAATGGTCCTCCTTTGTTTAACGAGAGGGTAATTGCAAAGTACTATAACAAACTTGCTAAGTTGGAAGAGTGCAACATACGTATTGGAGACTGGAGTTACTGGAATGAATTGAAAAGGTGGAAATACAATCCACTCGAAGGGGTTGAAAATAGAGACTTTTTATTGCCCGTGGACTTACACTGTGAACTGACTATTCAGCCTGAAGAAATATCAACTATTGAAGAAGAACAGAAAGATGAAGACAAAATAATCACAAAGGAACCAAGTGAAGAAGCGACAATTAATGAAGATGAATTGAACACAAATTCATTCGACCTCATTGATTGTCCAACAATTGAATTTGTGATTAAGCTTGAGGAGGAACATGAAGTCTACATAGTTGAATTCGAATCGGATAGAATAGACAATTCTTATCACACGAAAATGAGCAATGTTGAGTTTTGGAAAATCAACGAAGAATGGATCAAAGGCAAAAGAAGCAAAATGAGCAAGGCATCAAAAGCTTTCTTCAAAGTTCCATGATGCAACTGTCAACAGTTATGTCAAGCTAATGACGTTAAAGAAACGCTTATTGGGAGGCAACCCAAGCTTTCTTCCCCTTTTGATTTATTTTGCTTTTGAATTTATGATAGTTTAGTTTATTTTATAGTTTAGTTAGAATTCTTCAGCCATACCACATTTCCCTTAGGTCATTGAGTATTTAAGTTGGTTGTTAGATGTTTGAATTAAGTAACACTTGTTCCATGCAATTAATCTCTAAAATTTGATTTTTCAGGAACATGACGTAGCGAAACATCCAAGCCAAAATTGACAAGGAGAAAATGGGATGCATCTCAAGTTTGGAGGGAAAGATAGAAGAAACATCCACCAACACCAGCATCATAAACACCACAACGTCACGGGCAATACAGACAATTCAGAGAAGTCTCTTCCTTTTTCTTTAATTTTACATTGAGGACAATGTTTAATTTAAGTTTGGGGGTGTATTATAAATTGTGTCTAATTGCCTTAGTTTTATTTTTTATTTTTTTGTTTTGTGTGATTTGTGTGCATACACATTTTAACAGGTTTGTATGAGTTAGATAGCCTTGCCGGCATTGGTTTATGTAATTGAGAACATGCTTTTGTTTATGAATTGTGAATAAATTTTTTGCTTATTCATGAGAAACGGAAAATATTTATGCACGCGAGTTAATTGTGATGTTGTACATGAGTAGATTGATTCATGTTTATAGGTTGAAATAGAGAACTTGGATGCTATAGCCACGTAACCAATAAACAAGATTCACATCCCTAAACTAAATATAGGATGTTTGGATGGTCGAACTTTTGTAGGGAGACATGGATGTAGATGTGGATTCCATGTGTGCTAAATGTTGTGTGGACTGTCTGAGACCTATGGAATGAAAATTGGGTGAAAAACCTAAGTTAGAGGTCAATTTTCGAGAATAAGTGTTTAATAAAGGGCATTGCACTAATCACTGCATAAAAGGGAAGCCACCTTAAAAAAGATCCTAATGAGGACAATCATAACAATCTTATTGCAAGGTGTCTCTTCTTAGCCTTTATGACTCAAGTGAATAAGTCTGCAAGGGTTTAAAACCTGGTGCCCTAAAGTCATTTGATTTGGGAGTCATCGGCTTAAAGCTCGCTATAGGGGTCATTTAGAAAGCTCAATGGAGAACGTCCCCACATAAGATATATATATATATATATATATATATATATATATATATATATATATATATATATATATATATATAAACAAGTGCATAAAACAGAAGCGCACCATATACCTTAATTAAGCCCTGAACACTTATTTTAGAGGATTAGACTTCTGATAAGGGGTTAGTAACTTGGTTGAGTCTTGAAGGTTGAAGCAGTCATAATAAGGAGAATCCATATTTGTTGATATGTTGAACTGCAATTAGTGAAATCCGACAAAACTTGAGTGGTGTAAGAAGTAGTATTGAATATCAACTGTAGAATACACCTTGGGGAATGAAAAGAAAACAAGTTTGGGGGTGTATGAATCCCACGAGCGAAGTAAGGAAATATTTGACTTTTAGGTCGGGAATTGGATCTATTTATTAATGTACAGTGTTGCACTTAACTCTTCACACCCACACCCGTTTTGCATTGAATAGGTAGGAAGTGAGCTTTTACATTATAATTTTGAAGCGATTCATAAAATTGATGTTATGTTTTCAATTCTGAGCTATGAAGGCAAGATATCTAGCACAATTTATTTTAAGTGATTTTGTTCGTATTTATCTGTTTGTGTGTTTGTTAGTAATTTCCTTTAGTTCGGTGTTTGCTCGAGGACAAGCAAAATATTAAGTTTGGGGGTATTTTATGCCGCAAGTGTACGGTGTCAAGTTTTGTAATATAGTATGAAAGTTAGGATGTCGAACCCACAGGGATTGTAATTTAATTCTACTAATTATTATAATTATGCAACTTCTATTTTATCTAGACAATTGATGAATGATTGGTTGATTGTTTTCTAAAGTAATGAAATTGGTTGAGACAAAATTGAGGAATATAAATTATCAAAATGAAGAAGCTTAGGGAATGATTTCACAAACTTTCAATTATGATTCAATGATATCAAATTATCCAATTAATTTTCCAATATTTAAAAGCAAGAATCCAATTGTATTTCTCTCCCCTCTCTCGAGTGCCGGCTAGAAATTAATCATACAATTCAATCCCAATATCTCTATTCTGAATTAAAGCCTAGAATTTATCAAAGCCCCGATTCTTTTGTGAAGTAAGCTTCATAGATTTTACACTTTCTCTCGAAACCCATAAAACCTATGTTGCATCAATCCTATGATCACGCCTAAATTCCCCTCTCTCGAGTGCCGGAATTGACTAGCATCTATTCATTCAATTATTGATCAGGTAATTGAAAGCATTAAATTCATGACACAATTAAATACACGTGGAAAATCCAAAAGAAGTAATTATAAATTCATCAAATCATAATCTCAAGTGGCTACATCAAACCCTAGCTAAATTATTTAGTTCATGAAGAAATTCATAAAATCTAAACAATCTACAATGAAAAACATAAAGGAGGAGGTAAGAAAAACTCTTTTTGGAGTGTTGATCGAAGTCCCCTTTGATGTTTCCACCCTTTCTTCACTTGATTTCTTCAAATCCTTCTTCTTATTGTCCTTGGAAATTTAGCCGTTTTGTATCTTTTTCCTCCTTCTCCCACCTCCAAAATTAGGTCTTTATGATGGTATTTATAGTGTCCACAAGTTGCAAGACGAAATAGGGTTGGACCGGGCCGAAAATCTTTTAAAATTTCCATTTTTTCTCTTTCTCGGTATCGGGCGCCCGGGCGCCCAGATTGGGCGCCTGGGCGCTGCGTAGTCTGCTGATTTTCAGCATTGTGGGCGCCAAGGCGCCCATCTTGAGCGCCAAGGCGCCCGGTTCGCTGAAATTCAGTTTACGCTTCTTTCAGTATTTTTAACATAACTCTTTCTCCTGATATTCGATTGAGATGATTCAAGTTGCGTTGGAAAGCTAACTCAAAGGCCTACAACTTTGCTTCAGACATTCTCCAATTCAATCGTTCACTATGTCAAAAATGAGTCTCAATATGAGACTAAAAATCTGGAGCAAAACTTTTCGGTTGTAAATTGATTTGTGATCATATTTTGACTAAATTCGATCCCTTTGACATCTTTCTTCATCCAATTGGCTCCGATCACTCTCAAATCTTCATCGTGAGGTTCGGTATAACTTTTCAATATTTGCACTTTAGTCCCCGAACTTTAGATCTCTTACAATTTAGTCATTTCCTTTCCAACTTTTGTTTATTTTCTTCAATCTCATCAACCTACATCACAACATCAAAACACACATAAAAACACTCTAAAACTCTCTCAAAAATGATAAAATAACGAATTAAGTGACATAAATATCATGAGTGTAGAACACTCATCAGTCTCTATCGATTTTTCAGAGGGGTTGGATTTATGGTTGATCGTTGATTTCGAGGCTGTAGGGGCATCCTCATTGAGAATGGGGTCTTTATGTCCAACTACCTCACATCAGCCGATCAGTCGCTCTCCACTATGATAACATCACCTTTAGACTCAATGGTGCCGATAGTATCTGCAATACTTAGCTAGAGACGCCTAACTCGGACTACAATTAGAGTCTCCGGCGTGCAATAAATTTAGGGAGATTTTTATAAATGTCACTAAATTTGAAAATTTAAAAAAAAAATTCATGTGCACTAAATTTGTTAAAAAATATCATTTTTTTTGTTGTCAAAGGTTCAACTTACCCTTGATGTCACATTTATAAGAGCAATTAATGCTTGATTGGAATGCCATTAATGGTTTGATGTGATGATTACATTTCGATTATTTTATTCATTTTATATATGTATATTTAGGGGAAAAAGCATATTTTCTTCCAAAAAATAAATAAAAGAAATTCAAAACCTAATTCTCAAACCCTAAGTCCTATATCCTCCTTTATTAACGCATAGTTTCTTCCAAGAACTTCATTTTCTTCATTCATTCTTCCAGAACACATGAGTATTTAACTGATCGTCCATTTGAAGAGGTTAGTTATTATAAATTGTTTGTAATTTCATCTCTTAACTCATTATTTCGTAAATGTTAAATACAATATGGTGATAATAAACTATTACTCATTGATTTCTTTGGTTTTTGAAATTTATTTTGATGGTAAAGATATTTGGAATCGTTCATTAAATGTGATCGATTCCATATTTAATGAAACATTGACTTATTTTTTAAAAATACATTGTCATATTGAATGAGAATTGATTATCATCATTAATGTTCTGCAATAATTTCCTCCTAAAAACTTCTGAAATAACTGTTTTGAAACCAATCCGACAGTTCGTATTGAAATGGTCGAATATAGTGTTTCAAACCGTCGGAGCCCGACAGTTAAACTGCAGAATTCGACAGTTTACAAACTGTCGGGATACACAATTCAATTGTCAATTTTGACACTTGAGAATTGTTGAAAACTTTGATTAGCTATTTTCCACAATTGATGGTATTCAATGTCGATATATTGATTGTGTAGGCTTCTTACAATTACAATCTCAACATTTCAGGTATGAATAATGATTTGAGATTCATCATCTCTTACGGGGAAAATTTTGCAAATGTAGACGACGAATGGAAGTGGAGAGGGGACAAAACCACTTCCATTTTAGTGCCGACAAGTATTACGGTAGCTGGACTTATTTTACAGTTGAAGAAAAAACTTGGTATTCTTGATCCCCGCACCGATAAGCGATCCAGATACGAGTCTACCACGTCTACCACATGACTCAGAAAATGCACTCGTTGTGATAGAGTTGGTCATAACTAGACCAAATGTTCGAACCCCAATGTAACACAACTCACGTAAACCGACTTCATATCCGGATGTGGTTGAAGTTGTAATACGAAATGTTACCCCTTGCGTTGTACATTTTGAACTTATATTATCATTTTCTTTTCATTATTACTCGTTATGTTCGCATAACAATTACGTATCCTCGTGTCGAAGTACTGCACTACATGCGACACTTTAACTGTCAATCGCGGTCGATTATTTATGTCATTCTCCATATAGCATGGTGTTTCTCAACACATTCTCGGCTTCCATTCAACATTTGAACTAAAATTATGATTATCATTCCACTATCGTTTGCGGAGAGTAGAAGAGATGTTTTAAACACCAGCACAATACGTATACATAGATAAGACATGGTATAATATCCCGACAGTTCATGTGTCGTTCCCGACAGATTGTCTCTGTCGTTCTCGACACTTAGCACATACTAGAAATTGTAAGTACACATACGATGCATAAGGGACATGCTTTTGCCTCCCGTTCGGTAAAGACTGTTATTAAATACATCCCTGACAAAAAAAAAATAAAAATGCAAAATACTGATCCACATACAAAACACTCCATAACATCCTAAAATTTCATCGATCGTTTCCGACAGATTGTCTCTGTCGTTTTCGACAGTTGGCATAGATTGCAAACTGCAAGTACACATACAATGCATAAAGGACATACTTTTGCCTCCCATTCGGTAAAAATCGTTACCAACTACATCCCCGACAATGGCTAACTAAAAATTAAAAAGGCAAATACAGTTCCACATACAAAACATTGCATAACATCCCGACGTTTCATCTGCCGTTCTCGACAGTTGTCTATGTCGTTCTCGACAGCTGGCACATACTGCAGATTTATGACACATACGAAGAAAAGAGACATGCTGGTGCCTCCTGTTTGGTAAAGATCTCTGCCATCTACCAAATTCATCCATGACAAAAGAAAACAATTATTTCAAGAGCTGCAATATTCATTAATAAATTTACAATAAGTTACAACATTATTAAAGTCACACAATCTCAATCACAACCTAAATTAAAATTAACCCAAATTACAAGGACTAAAAATTAAATTATAAATAGAAACAACAATTAGCATTGAAGCCATGAACTGCTTGTTTTGTTGCAATCAAGCCCCTACCGGAGCAGCTATGACTTGCTTCACTTTCGGTGGTTTTCCCCGGCCTCTTGGCACCCCACTTGTTGCCCCAATGGAGGTAGAAGAAGACGAAAATGAGATGTCCAGTGGAGCATCTGAGCATGATTTTGGAGGGAGTGGATCATTAGTCTGGTGTTCTTTAGTCGCCATATCTACAAAATTAAAAACCTCAAAACAAAAAATTTCGAATTGTATGGAGAAACAGAGAATTTTGAGATGGAAAATATTTTTAGGGGAGGGAACCATGGAGCTGGTGAAAATTTGTTGGGCAGTGGAGTGAGTTTAGGGTTTTAAGTTTCTTGTTTTTGTTTTTTTAAATCTCCAAAAAATTATGACAACTTACACATTTTTTGTACAAATGTCTAGTCTAGTCAAATCTCATTTATTGAAGGCATGTTAGGTATTTAATTTATCTACAAGGGTAAAAATGTCCAAAATTGACAATCTTGCAACTACTTTAAAAATGTGACATTTTGGTAATTACATGGTAGCAAAATGATATCCAGTGTAATTTCCTCATTAAAAATTTATCTATGAAATTTCGTCAGGGTTAGTATAAATTGTTTAATTTCGTCAGGGTCAATTAGAGTCTCCACCCGGTATCGCAATAAATTTAACAATGAAGAAATTTAGTAAGTCTCCATCGGTATTGTGAAAATTTGTAAGGTGTATAATTTGAGACATGCAGTATTTCATACCTTAATTCCAATCAAGGTTTAAAATTGTTTCTATCTTAGATTTTGCACACTTGAAGTACATAGATTTTAGTTTTGGAGCTCTACGTTAAATCAGGTGTTCAGCAATCGATTCAACGGACATTGACATGATTATTCATTCAGGTTGATAATGAAGAGCTGAAAAGAAACATATTATTGCATCATCATCATTATTATTATTTAACCCTTTTCAACATAAAATACATACTGTTCGAGATTTTCAGCAGTCACAAATTCATGTATAATTGGAGAGTGGGATATTATATGTTCAAGTTAAACCAGGATTATGCTTCAGCCACTATTGCATATAACAGGAACCAGGCTCTTCCGGGGCTGATCGACCTGGCCCAGTCAATGGAGCAGCAGCTACTCCTCTTTGATTCAAAAGACACCTAAAATGCGCTAATCTGCCTGCGACTTGTGCTGTATCCTTAGGTAGATTGTCATAAGGTGTCCATAGCCTCTCTATGTCCCACAAGCACATTAGAGACAAAAAGAAAGGAATAGTAAGTTTATTGATAAATCATTGCTCAAGTAAATTGTAAATCCAAGCCTTGTGCACGGCCGTTCTCTTACGTGCTGTCTACTTTATGAGGGAATATTCCCTCTTACCACTCATGGCAATCTGTCTCGCTCCCTAGGATTCAAACATATAACATCCTCTTAAGAGACTTAAGTTGAATCATAGTAAGAATTGAATAACTTGTCTAATTGCTACCAGAATTTAACTTAAATCTCTCTTAGGAGAGGTCATGTGTTCGAATTATGTAAATGCGACAGAAAGTCGCGAGGGTTAAGTAAGTAAAATAACGGTTTGGGCATAGAGATCGAGTCGTTACATAAATACAAACGAACAAACTGTTTTTTGAGATAATTTGGTGCAAAATTTTATGAAGCCTAGCCTAAAATCCCATGCTACATCCAAATCAGGTATGAGGGAATTTTTCGTGTGCTATTCAGAGTTTACATAGAGACTATAACAGTGCAACATTAGTATAAAGTTTTGAACCCATCCATTGAGAGAAATCAATAGAATGACGACAAATATATCAATCCTTATATTAAACCTACGGTAGTAGCTAGGTGAAGTAAACAACATTACCATGGAAAAGAGCGATGTTCAATATTTAGGAATAGATGGTTTTCAAAGAAGTACCTGCAGCTGCTGCAGCACGCGGCCATATGGTTTGTTCAATGTCAGACCCGTCAATATGTTCACCCCACATGCATACCTCACCCCCCAGGACTAATGCTTGTTTAGTGGGATCATTGATATTAGTGAGAGGCTCATTTAGATAGAAATCTTGCCAAGTCGTATCCAAATGATCCAAATACCACACGTCTTGATTGCTTACAATGCAACGCAACCCGGCTGCAACCACTTTCTGAGCAACACCACCCCCAAGCCTGCAAGGGCATCACAAAAAAGCTATTAATTTTATCTCATTTCATCTAGGGGGAATTGAGACGACCTGAATTGCATAATAAATTAATGAACAACAAAATCCAGCAACTAAAATGCACAACAGTTCAGTTAAATCCAAGTCAAGGATAACAACACAAGGAGCAGAAAAAACGCGTCTCTATGCTGCCCATCTGCATAATAATAATAGAGCTACTTTTCTTAACATGTCATTCACCTTATTGGATACATCTTATCTGAACATCTTTAAGCAATTGTTAGTATACAAGATATAGAGCCCGTTTGGTGCACATTAAAATGAGAAAATGCATTTTTTTGAAGTGATGTGATGGGGAATATGTGATTGAAAAAGAAGAAAAAGTTATTGATGTGATGTAAAATATTATTTTATTGAAAAATGTGTGGTTGAAAATGAGTAGAAAAATGAGAATGAAAAAAATAATGTGGATCAAACATGGGCATAATAGTACGATACATGAAATTTTATGCTATTAATATGGCTATCAGAATCAATAGACATACCAGTTGTGGACCACAGTTTTCCGGCTCAACTTATTGCCAAAGTTGTTGAAAGTCTCTTCCCTGTAATTTTTTACATTTCATTAGTCGGATGAATTAGCACATAAACAAATGGCTAACTCACACCACACCCTCGTACCAGTTTATGATTTCGTATCCATGGGACAAAGCTATCTTCTGTGCTCGCAACACAAAATACTGATATGCCCCTGAACTGTTCAGGTGATGTTTTTGTAACCTGTAAACATATCTAGGTTTGCATATAAGTAAAGAAACAAATTATAACTAAGAGAAATGAAACTATAGATATTTAATGATTTTCAGAAAAGCAATATAGTACAGCTCGAATACTAATCAGATAGGACAGATCGCTGATATCAAAAGATGGAACAAGCGAGTTTGTACAACAGCCTTTCTAGACTTAAGAGCAGATTGAGTGAATAAACAGGCATGAACAAATTGTATAATTAAATGTATGTTTCATCAACTTTGCAAAAACGTGAAACAAATGTGAAGCATATAGAAATGCCCAAAGATCTAGTCTATAGTCTATTACTTAGTGAATATAGCCATTCACAGAACATCTCATAAAAGATACTGAATAGGGGAAAAACTAAAAATATATATAGTTAAAAACACTGCATACTGCTTGGGAGATAATCATGCACTCTACAAAAACTAGCAAGTTCCAACTCAAAAACCAACTCAGATAAAGAAAATTTGACAGTATAAGTGATGTTATTTGAATGAGAGTTCAGAAAATAAGTAAATCTTAATACTATTACCATTTGCTGACATGAGGAGTCAACTCCCAGCAAGCTGCAATCAAGGTTCAATTGTGTACATCAGTACAACATCACCCGTATACTAATAACCATCTAAAGTAAGGTAAAATGAATGTTCTCATAAGCAAAATAAATGCATGAGCATGTGAAATTTGACCAAATCAAATAATTGTGAAATGAAGGTCAAATTACTGATTATATTCAAGTGTAAAGTCCATGTTATATCTCCCAGGATCAGATCATAATACAACTGAAAATGTATCTAAAATAATTAGTGACTACATATTTGATAGTATATAATGTGGGCCAGATGACATTGGTAAGCACAGGGATATTTGTTGATACCCAATGTAGAAGATTTTCTTGAAAAAAGAACAAATAAAAGAGAGGCACTGAAACAGTTCTGCAAATGTTAAGATCTTGCTTCGATTTGTTTAAAGTTTCTAATAAGAAAATCGGATTTAGATAGGGTATATCAAGTCCATTCTAATGGGAGATATTAAGTGCATGTTGAACGCATATTACTGGATACAACTAGGATATACTTAACAGGTTTCAGCTGTTTTTTTCTTCCTTAATACTGTTGCTGCTACCAAACATGCCACAAAGTCAGAAACCAATCATAGCACATTCTGCCTTTCCAATCTAAAATTCAATTTCTTGATATTATCTCATCGAGCTCCCACCAATTCACTCAGGATGTGGGGGTACTTGCTGCTTTAACATCAACTTAATAGGTGACTATCATTAACCAATGCAGTTGGAACTGCACCAAATCATCATATCAAATAAGGTATAAAAACAAACAAATTGATCAAAAGAATCATTATTCCTTTGTTAATAAGAACAAATGAAAATGACAATACAACTTAAAAAATGAACATTACTGGAAATGTAAATCTTACTAGAGTTAACTTCGTCGCCTCCTAGGTGAATAAATTTATATTTGAATATCTTACTGAAATCTGAAAAAAGAGAACTTTTGTGAATCGGAATTGATCGTAATCTTTCTAGAAAGGAGAGATGAGAAGTTCCAATAAGTAGAAATGTCACCTGAAAGAATCCCATCTATCAATTTGAAAGTAAACTCATTGCTGACATCAAGTGGCTCCTTACAATCTGTTGACGGCCATAGTTCAGGATAACCGATCCCCCTAAAAGTCATATTTTGTCAAACTTATTATGCTATATCCTAAAAAAGGGAAAAAGGAAACAACTTCCAACTACAAGTTGCCAATTGCAAAGATGGAAGCATGTATATATAGGGAGAGAGGGAGACTTTAAATTTCATTCTAAAAATAAGAAATGGAAATTGTAATGCTCTGTTCTCAAACTTTACAAGATATAGCACAATGTCTAATATTCTGGAAACCCAAGTGAACATAAAAAATTAATCACGTGATTATTTGCGAACAATAAAAATTTCCTGACACAAGAAAATCTGATAAATAAAGTTCATACTTACTGTTCACATGCTTCCAGATATTCTAGGATCTAGATTTTTTCCTGGTAGGTTAAGTCATAGGTTAAGTTGATTCCTTTTAGTTACATTACTTGGTAGAAAAGTTTAGGACTGGAGTTTAGAAGCATAAATAACAGTTTCTCATAATGTATTCACGTTTTGCACATACTCTACAACTGTATGTGCAGTTCAATTCTATTCCCATATCAACAGAAGTGTTCTTCATTATGTCCTTAAAATAGTTCTCCTGAAAGCTGCCAAGGTTCTCTTAGTAAAATTATACAATGAAGGCATCAAATCAGAGCCAATAAACATACTAGGAATCAAGTATTCAAGAAATTGATGTTTTTGTTAGGTTCTGAATACCACGACGACAGCACGGGTTCATCAAACTCTTAAGGCAGCTAAATTAGTAGGAAATCTCTAGGTATTTGTACTTGGTGCTTAAACACGTCATCCTTGATCAAGTCTTACAAGGAAAACAAAAATTTTACTTCATTTCACAGAGCAACCCCGTCAGCACTTAAAAAGCATGCTCGAAAGAATAAATAGGTTCTCCTGTCACAGATATTACTAAAATAAATCATGTCCACCAGTAGTCAAACTTAGCAAACTAGGTTTTTCCCCCTCGCATCGACAGATTTGTGGAAAAAGATGTAGTATTAGCATAACTAGTGCTTTTAAATGTTAAAAGCCGACTTGTTATTATGATCAAAGTTGTGTTCTCAAAGATTCTAAATTTGTAAGTTACATATTGAACATAGTACCAAGAGAGAGCATGTCCAGGAACATCAATTTCTGCCAATACATTAATTCCTCGTCTCTGAGCATAACTGCAATATCGGAAATTAACGAATTAAAATCATGAAGCATAGACATTTAAAAATTAATAAAAATTAACAATAGAAGACTGAAATCACTTGCCTTACAATTTCGGCAGCATCTTCGATTGTATACCGTTCTGAAATTGAATATGCACCATCCCACAGTTTAGGATACGACGGTATCTCAAGGGGGAAAGATTGTGAATCTACAATGTGCCAGTGCAACACATTCTGCAGGCATATAAAGTCCTTAGAAACCGAGTGACTGATTTTTAATTTCAACTTTCAGAATAATCTTATCAAATAAGAAATGTCCAAAAAGAAACACAGCCTGACACTTATAGAACTGCAATTAACAACAGTAGGCTCTTATTTGACCATTCAAATGGCAATAGTATCATTGGCCAGAAATGTACCAGCATACGTAAAGTATAAAAGCTAACCATCTTCATCAACGTACAGTTCCTAATTTCAGGTCAAAAACACAAGCGCAAGTGCAGTGGCCAATGTCCAAAATTAGTTCAGACAACTATGCAAAACAAAACAATGAAAAGCTTTGACCTCATCCCTAACAAAAGTGTGAAGCCTTAATAACTACTGCATGATCTGATTGAGCCTTTCCTCATTATCCAGAGCTATGTCTGGTTGCTTTGTGGTATTCTCACAAGTATATTTCAGATAGTCAATGAAATTACTTGATTTTAAGTATGATATGATCCTTCCCTGCTTCTTCCAATCGTAGAAATGTTAAATAGCATAAATAGTATGAAAGAGGGAAAAGAATATTCCACACTGAGATTTCTCAAGCACCTCCCAACTCAATGCCAGTAATCTCAGAGTGGAAGTTGGAAAAAGAAACATGTAGACAAATAGCAACTTCTAGATTACGTACCAACTTGGCATATGACATAGAATCAATAACCTTCTTTATCATCAGCAAAGGTTGATAATGCCTGGATGTATCTACATCATGAACAAGAGGAATATGACCATAAGCATCATGAATTTTCTATAGGATTCTTTATATAATAGGAATTAGGTAAGGGATTTTCTTGCAAAGAAATCCTAAACTTCACCTTTCTATGCAATAAAAATCTAGAAAAGAAGTTCAACGAGGCCAAAAACATACGATTTTAACTTAGCAAAGGGAATCAGAAGCATCTTACCAATCAAAAGCCCTCGATATGAGAACCTTGGCTGATCAACAATGGTCCATGGAACCTGATGGACCACAATTGCTCTAGTCGTAATGTTAAAATAGCATACTTGGCTGAATGTCTGTGACACATGGTAAAAAGAGCATTTCATCATCTATTATTTTCCTGCTTAAAGCTCAATACAAAAAATTATTTGAGCACGTATGCAAAAACATCATACCTGCAGCCCGTGCAAAGCTCCATAAACTGTTTGTGCCTGCACCAAGACAAAATAAATGTAGAAAATTGGTAACAAGCTGAACACACTATTGCATTGCTCATACGATTTTACGATTCTAAATAGTTGGCAATGGTGTGCAGGTACAAAAGCAAATAGCCTTTTTGCAGAAACTCGAGTAGTAATAATGTTCATATTTCTTTGCCGCATTTTGTACAACCTTAACCAGAAATTATATACTATCTTCTGTAGAATTATTCACAAATTCATAATACACTCTTATACATTCATTAGCTAAACCACCCAAAGTTACAGGAAAATCTAGTGAATGGAGAATGAAAAATGTCAGATATACTTGCCAACTTTTGACTGACTACACATATAAGAGACATGATAATGCAATCCTATTGTTTTTTATCAACCACCGATCAAATCATTAAAAATATGTATTATGATCCTAATAAGTACAAAACATGGTGTCTACCTCAATATGAGCATAAAGTAGAGTTCCCTGTGCAGGGATATTTAGCTTGTATGATTCATCTATACCATGCTGTAACTGCAGTGGACAACAAACAACTGTTAGGAGGAAAATTTAGCGTTGAAGCCATAAATTAGGTTGAGAAGAAGTTATTTAATTCAGTGGGAAGAAAGATAAGGAAATTTTTCATGATAAAGACGGGCAATAAGAAATGGCTCATGTATGCCATGGTGTTCTGTATTCTCAGCAATCAATTCCATTTATACTGAAGAGAACCCCCCCCCCCCCCACAAAAAAATAAAAATAAAAAAGAACCATATGCATTCTGGTAAAAATCATTTTTTTTTCAGAAGCCTTAATCAGTGTTAAAATAGCAAATGAGAACCATTTGGTTGTGGTTGTGTATTGTTTCAGCCTCTAATGTTTGGACTCTTCGAAATGGACGAAATATCCGCGTCGGACACTACACGACATGGGTATGGGTATCGGATATATGTCAGATCCTCCAAATTTCAACCGGACACTTCGCCGTTTCTACTTCTTTCTTCTTCTTTTTTTCTTCCCCTTTTCTTCTTCGACAGGGGCACTAGGTTTTCCCTTCTTTTTCTTCTGTCTTTTTTCTTTGCCTTTTCTTCTTTTTTTGCCTTATTTCCTCGTATTGATGGTTTAGGGATTTATTTATATGAAATGAAAATGGGTTTCATACAGTGTTACTTAGTATTCGACTAAATTTAAATTGCAATCAAATCCTTCATTTTTTATTTTATATAACATTTATTAATTAACTTTCCATAATTGAAAATTAAACCCCAAAATTCTATTTTATTCGTTTTAACCCCTAATTCAATACTCATTTCCTTCTTTGTGAAGGACTGATTTTGGTCTATTTAAAATGATATATTCAGTTAATAAAAAAAATTAAAATTTGAAAGACGTACCCACATATATGTCCGAAATTTGGACTTTTTTGTAGCCATGTCCCTTTA